>CM046447.1:105114909-105194579 GCA_025506515.1 Flaveria trinervia
GAAGAAGAAGAAGAGGAAAAAAAATAGAAGAAGAAGAAGAAGAAAGAAAGAAGAATAAGAAGAAGAAGAAGAAGAAGAAGAAGAAGAAGAGAAGAAAAGCATAAATAAGAATAGAAGAAGAATAAGAAGACAAAGAAGAGAAGAAAAGAAGAAGAAGAAGAAGAAGAAGAAGAAGAATAAGAAGAATAAGAAGAAGAAGAATAAGAAGAAGAAGAAGAGAAGAAGAAGAAAGAAGAAGAAGAATAAGAAGAAGAAGAAGTAAGTAAGAAGAAGAAAGAAGAAGAAAGAAGAAAGAAAGAAGAAGAGAATAAGAAGAAGAAATAGCGAAGAAGAAGAAGAAGAAGACAAAGAGAGAAGAAGAAGAAGAAGAAGAAGAAGAAGAAGAAGAATAAGAAGAAAAAAGAAGAAGAAGACGAAGAAGAAGAAGAAGAAGAAAATAAGAAGGAAAGAATAAGAAGAAGAAGAGAAGAAGAGAAGAAAGAAGAAAGAAGAGAAAAGAAGAAGAAGAAAGAAGAAGAAGAAGAAGAATAAAAGAAGAAGAAAAGAGAAAAGAAGAAGAAGAATAAGAAGAAGAAGAAGAAGAATAAGAAGCAATAAGAAGAAGAAGAAAGAAAGAATAAAAGAAGAAGAAGAAGAAGAAGAAGAGAAGAAGAAGAAGAAGAAGAATAAGAAGAAGAAGAAGAAGAAGAATAAAAGAGAATAAGAAATAATAAGAAGAAGAAGAAGAAGAGAAGAAGAAGAAGAAGAAAGAAGAAGAAGAAAGAATAAGAGAAGAAGAAGAAGAAGAAGAGAAGAAGAAGAACGAAAGAAGAAGAATAAGAATAAGAGCAGAAGAAGAATAAGAAGAAGAAAGAAGAAAGAGAAGAAGAGAAGAAAAGAAGAAAGAAGAAGAAGAAGAAGACTAGAAGAAAAGAAGAATAAGAACTAAGAAGAAGAAGAATCGAAGAAGAAAGAAATAAAAGAAGAGAAAGAAGAAGAAAAAGAAGAATATAAAAGAAGAAGAAAGAAGAATAAGAAATAAGAAGAAGAAGAATAAGAAGAAGAGAAAAAGAATCAGAATAAGAATAAGAAAAGAAGAAGAAGAAGAATAATAAAAGAAGAATAAGAAGAGAAGAAGAATAATAAGAAATAAAAGAATAAGAAGAGAATAAAAGACTAATAATAGAAGAAGAAGAAGAAGAAAATAATAAGAAGAAGAATAAAAGAAAGAAGAATAAGAATAGAAGAAGAATAAGAAAATAATAAGAATAGAAGCGAAGAATAATAAATAAAAAGAAGAATAAGAAGAATGAAGACTAAGAAGAAGAAGAAGAAGAAGAAGAAGAAGATAAAAATAATAAGAAGAATAAAAAAGAATAAGAAGAAGAAGAAAGTAAGAATAAGAGAAGAAGAAGACGAAAAAGAAGAATAACGAAGAATAAAAGAAGAAGAAGAATAATAAGAAGGAATAAGAAGAATAATAAGAAGAAGAAAAGAAGAATAAAGAAGAATAAGAAAGAAAATAAAGAAGAAGAATAAAGAATAAAAAAGAAGAAAACAAGAAGGAAGAATCACGAAGACAGAGAAGAAGAGAAGAGACTAAGAATAAGAATAAGAAGAAGAAGTAAGAAGATAAGAAGAATAATAATAAGAATACTAATAAGAAGAAGAAGAAGAAGAAGAAGAAGAAGAAGAAGACTAGAACTAAAAGAAGAAGTGACGAAGAATATAAGAAGAAGAAGAAGAAGACGAATAATAAGAATCCAGAAGAATAAGAATAAGAAGAAGAAAAGATAAGACTAAGAAGAATAAATAAGAGAAAGAATAATAATACATAAGAAGAAGAAAAGAAGAATACGCAGAAGAAGAGAAAGAAGAAGAAGAAGAAGAAGAATAAGAATAAGAAGAAGAAAGAAGAAGAATAAGAAGAAGAGACCGAAGAGCAGGAAAGAAGAATAATAAAACTAGAAGAATAAATAAGATAAGAGACGAAGAAGAATAAAGAAAGAAGAATAATAATAAGAAAGAAGAAGAAGAAGAAGAAGAATAATAAGAAGAAGAAGAATAAGAATATCAAGAAGAAGAATAAAGAAGAAATAATAAGAAGAAGAAGAAGAATAAGAAAAGAAGAATAATATAAAAGACGAAGAAGAATAATGAAGAAGAAGAAGAATAAGAATAATAAGAATAAGAAGAAATAAGATAATAATAGAAGAAGAAGAAAAGAAAATAATAGAGATAGAATATAAGAAAGAGAAGAATAAGAAGAGAAAGAATAAGAAGAAGAATAAAAAGAAGAATAAAGACGAAGAATAAGAAAAGAAGAAGAAGACTAATAAGAAGAATCAAGAAGCATAATAAGAATAAGAAGAAGAGAAGAAGAATTAAGTAAGAATAAGAAGAAGAAGAAGAAGAATAAGAATAGAAGAAGAAGAAGAAGAAAATAAGAAGAAATAAGAATAAGAAGACGAAGATAATAAGATAAAGAATAAAATAAGAAGAAGAAGAAATAAGAAGCAAAGAAGAAGAAGAAGAATAAGACAAAGAAAGAAGAAGAAGAAGAAGATAAGAAAGACGAATAATAATAAGAAAGAAGACTCAGAAGATAAGAAATAATAATAACGAAGAAAAAAGAATGAAGAAAAGAATAGAAATACGAATAGAGCAGAACTAAGACTAAGAGAAAAGACTAATAATAAGAATATAAAGAAGAATAAGAAGAATAAATAGAAGGAGACGATAAGAATAAGATAAGAAGACTAAGAAGAATAAGAAGAAAAGAAGACGAATCGAATAATAAGAAGAAAAATACGAAGAAGAGAGAAAAATAAGAAGAAGAAGAATAAGAAAGAAGAAGAAGATGAATAAGAAGAATAAGAAGAAGAAGGAAGAAGAATAAGAAGAAAGAGAAGAAGAAAATAATAATAAGAAGACTAATAAGAGACGAAGAAGAATAAGATAAGAATAAGAAGAAGAAAAGAAGACTAATAAGCCGAACGAAGAAGAATAAGAAGAATAATAATAAGAAGATAAGAAGAAGAAGAATAGAAGATAAGAAGATAAGCATAATAGAAGAAGAGAATAAGAAGAAGATAAGAAGAAGAATAAGAATAATACGAAGATAAGAAGAAAGAAGAGAAGAATAAAGAAAATAATAGAAAAGACGAATACGAAAAGAACAGAAGAATAAGAAGACTAATAAGTACGCATAATCAGAAGTAAGAATAACAAGAAGATAAGATAAAGAAGAATAAGAATAAGAAGAAAGAATCCTAAGAATAAGGAATAAGAAGAAGAAGAGAGAAAGAAGAAGAAGAAGAAGAATAAGAAGAAGAAGAAGAAGAGAAGAAGACGACTACTAATAGAAGAAGAATAATAAGAATAAAAGGAAGAAGAATAAGCAAGAAGACGAAATACAGAAGAATAAGAAGAAAGAAGAAGAATAAGAAGAAGAATAAGTAAGAAGAAGAATAAAGAATAAGAAGAATAAGAAGACTAAGAAGAAAGAAGAGAAGATAGACTAAGAAGAGAGAGAGAGAGAGAAGGGATGGGCGAAGAAAAGGGTCATCATTGTTCATCTACTTGTCATCATCTTATGCTTAGTTGCTTTCGTTTTCTCCATTGCTGCCGAACGCCGTCGCAGCACCGTATTTCTCTCACATAATCCAACTGTTATTCACTCTCTTTAATTTGTTCTTAAGATCTAGGTTTTTCACGTCCAACTGTTATTCACTCTTACACGATTTGGAGTCTCATAGAGTGAATTTGGACTTGTCATTTTCGCTAGAGCTCTCTACTTTCTGTTTGTTGCTCTAAAAAGTGAAAATGCTTGTGCTGCTTTTTGCTAACGCTAAGCAAAGGAATTGAAAATACTTATTTACTACTCAGGAGATCTATTGTAATCTTATCTCTTACTTGTAATAGCTATGTAAATTGAAATGGAATATGACTTTCCCTCACTAGGTTTAATCAAAATAACGCACTTGGTGTAAGATGACTGCCAATTGTTCATGGGATGTTTGTTTGCTCATCATTTCTTTCTTTTGTGGCACTCCAGTTTCATGTCCCTCTTGTCTCTACTGTAAAAACTTAAAACTTAGGGGTCTTTTCATTTTACCTGAATTCCTATGCTTGTGTGTGTTATAAGCATGATGCCTGTTAGTGAGGTAGGGACTGTAGTAGCTGTTAGTTCAGGTTATTTTCTATTATATATAGAGGTGAATCATGATTCATCATTAAAAAAACAAAATAACACTGAATTCAACTTGTGGATTGAATAGCGTGCTACGTAATGGGGCGCATGGATAACTTATTGAAGATATCCACAAAACTAAAGCCAGGTTCAATTTGCGAACAAACATTCTTGAATTCTTGATAAACTTGCATTACTGGATCCAATTAATATCATTGTTGGTTTGGTGTTTGATTACATATGGAAATGTTTCCTATAGTACCAACCTAAGCTCCACCTTGTGTTGTTTAGTTTCATCTAGTTATTCGTTTGGATGACAGGGAACCATTCATACAGATGACAGGACCAATTCTACATACTGTGTATATGATTCAGATGTTGCAACCGGATATGGTGTTGGGGCCTTTTTGTTTCTACTCTCAGGTCAATCATTGCTCATGGGTGTGACCAAATGCATGTGTTTTGGAAGGCCTTTAGCACCTGGTGGAAATCGAGCTTGGACCATCATCTATTTTACATCATCATGGTATGAATAAACTGTATTTGTGGACCTTTTTATATTTATTTTATAACTGAACCAATACAATGTTCATGATATCTTTGACTTTAGATGTTAAACAATAAAACTCTTTACTTTGTAAGTTTGTTTTTCTTTTGGGAGTACGTTACCTCCTTAGCACTATTATTCTCTGGTACTGGTTTCTATAATTTTGAAATGAATGACAGATTCTTTTTTGCGAATTTTTTTTCTAGAAACTGTTTCAAATAGAATTGAACTTCCAGTTAATAAGTAATTAAGGCTGTATTCATTTTGATATAGATTAACCGAAGATGAAACCCACAAAATGGCAAGTACTAGAAAATTAGTAAAAAATGAGTGGAATAGGAACCATCCACAATCTGCATGCGATACGTTTAATTGAATTCTGTAACCAATTATCCTTGGCTTTTCATTGCAATAGAAATGTAGAGTTGAACTTCTAAATTGTTTTGGATTCAGATGGAAAATTGGGCAAACCCAATAGTGTATTAATTCGGGTGGGTTGGTTTGACGTAGACAAAAAATTGTCAATCTTTATAAACAATTAACCTGTTAAAGATGATTGCTGAAACTATACTACTACATCAATCATCTATTTTCTTATCAAAGCAATTTATGTGGTATGAGTCAACAATGCACTACAGGTTCATCATTCCTATTCACCATCAACCAAAATCCTTTTATGATACATTCTACGTCATGCAGGTTGAGTTTTTTGGTTGCTGAAGCTTGTCTGGTAGCTGGGGCAAAGAAGAACGCTTACCACACAAAGTACAAGAGTATGACCGAAAGCTTTTCATGTGACACATTAAGGAAAGGTGTTTTTGTTGCAGGTGCGGTGTTTGTTGTTGCAGCCATGATTCTGAACGTTTATTACTACATGTACTTTACCATGGCTACAACTCAATCTGCTCACAAAACCAACCGTTCTAGTTCTACTGTTGGTATGACTGCTTATGCTTAGACCATACTATGTTTTATCTTCTCCGTGGTGTAAAACTTGTACATTTACTCAAATTATGGCAAGTGGTTATTTATCAAAATATCCACGTCTTCATTTGACCCACCAAACACATCAACTTACATCCTTTAAATACAAAGTATACTTAATAATGATGTAGATACATCTGATTAGACTATAAAGCATGCTACTAGTTAGTTTTTGTTTTTTATTTATCTGATTTTGTCCCATAAATTATTTGTTTTAGACTTTCAAACTTCATTGTTCAGACGTATTAATCATTTAACACTTGCATGCTAACGTAACGTCTTTTTGGAACTTAATGTGTGATTGTGTTTGGACAAATGATACATATGATTGTGGAGATGTGCACTAAGATATGGTTTAATAGTTAAAAAATTAAAATGCTATTGGGTTAGTTAATGGGTTTATTAATACTTTATAGTTTTTTTCAAGCATGCATGTGCGCGTGCACACACACACACACACACATACATATATATATATATATATATAAATTAAAATTTTATTTGTTCAGACCCCTAAGAAGAAGATCAGGCCCTGGGCATTCGGTCATCCCCGGCGTCCCTGGTCAACGGAATAAAAATCTCAATAAATTATTATTATTTAGTTATATTACTTTTTTATACTTATTTTGTAGTTATATTTTATAAAATGATTATAAAAACTTATTGCTTATTTAAATTATTTAGCTATGAACCTGACTCATTAGGAAAAAGTCATGATAATTCTGAGAACAAATAAATTTTTAGAATTTTTTAAAAAAATAAACCATATTAAAGCTGATGTGGCAATTGTAAGGACAAAATTAAGACCTTCAAGGTTTGTGCGAACCGGCGTCTGGTGTGGAGGAAAGAGTATGTAACCAACAAGGGTTGAGGGACGAGAAGAAGCCATGCAGAAAGACACATCGAGTGGTCTGTGAGAGGAAGAGATCGAGCAGAAAAAAGGACAGTGACCTAGCTTTGTGAGGGGAGAGAGGGTGGGAAAAACCGGGCAACCAACATAAAGGGCAGCCCGGTTATGATGCCTCTCCCTTTCTCCACGGGAGATGATTTAAGAACATACAAGTAGAGATGTAGTAGTTCTTCTAATGGCTTATATGGCGGTTAAAACATTATGTTTATTTTTCTAAACATATATAAAGAAAACGCCTAACATAAGAAGTTTGCTATTGTAAGTTGTAAACAAGATACAATAATGAGTTTTTTTTCTTTCTTAATTTTGTAAAACTAATTGGTATCGACATACATCTTATCTATTGGTAAAAAGAGTATATTTATCTTGGAAAAAGGAGTAGCCTAGAAAGATACTACTATTTGGGACCATTTCAAGCCCATCTTAAAACTGATTGAATGTGATGTGTCTACATTTCTTGAACCGTCTTACATACCCCTTCATTGATTTTTTTGCGATGTATTCTCGGGTTTTAGTTAAGTAGAGACGAGAAACGTAATGGAAGGATAAAAAATAATATTGTAGTTTTTCGGGTTTTAGTTAAGTAGAGACTAGAAATGTAGTGGAAGGAAATAAAAAATAATAATTGTACTCCAGAGTTTTTTTCTAAGAAGAAAGTAAAAAAGAAAATAAGAATAATACGTAAAAAATTCATTTAAAAAGGAAAAAGAAGTAAAGTGGATGGAATTTGAATGTTAAAATGGTAAAATCAATCTTTACAAAACGAAAAGAAGTGAACAAGAGAAGAAAAGGAAAAAAGAAACTGAAGAGAAGAAAAAAAAGATAAAAAATAGTTTTTTCTTCTATTTTCTCTTTAAGTAAACTTGAAAAAAAATTGCTTTAAATAATTTTATATTAAAAGTTATCCCATGCCTCACAGGATAACTTTTATACTTTTGAAATTTTCTTTTTTATTTGTTTTTATCTTTATAATTTTTTTTACTTTTATAAAGTGTTTGCCCTATTTTTACATCTAAGTTATATATTTTTATAAAAATTATACCTTTTTCTGTGTTTTTCTTTAATAGTTGTTTTATCTTTTATAAACTTTAAAAATAACAAAAGAGTTTTTTTAATATTTCTATAAAGTATATTTTGTCTCTTATTCAACGTTAGTACTTTTTTGTATATCAAAAACGTTTGTAGTTTGACAAAAAAACTTCTTTTTATCTGTATTTGTTTTCACCTTTTCATATTTTATAAAAACATAAAAAATATGAAGGAAATAATATAAAAACATGAATGTCTAAAATAGTAAAATATGAAGTGAAGTATAAAATTGGACCCGCTATAGCTACATCATGGCACTCATCTAATCACATATTCAAACTAGCATTTGAATTGACACTCTAAAGTTCGTTAAAAGCTATGAGACCTACGAGAGAGAACATAAAACTAAAAGGATAAGTTTAATGCAACATTTAGAAACAAAGTTTGATTTCTAAGAAAAATGTTTTGTTTGCTTACAAAAAGATTGTGTTATCTAAAAAAATGTTTTATATCTAATACAACTTCACGTAAACATTCCTTGCTAAAAACGTTAGTTTAGGAATAAAAATATTTTTTTAAGATCTTAGTTAATCTATTATCATAGTTGCATTGTTTGACAAAAACTCAAATGACTTTTTAAAAAGCAAGCAGACAAATAGAGTTGACATAAAATGCAAACAATTGCTTGACAAAAATTTCAAACGACTATTTGACTTGCAAACATCCGTTTGGTGAAAGGTGAAACAATTGTTTGTAGGTAATCTGTAATTATATCTAATATTATATGGTTATAACGGTCAATTATAAATGTGGAGGAGACGCTTGCAAAGAACAAGAGCATGTTAATGCTAGAAATCCAAATAAACCGTCACAACTTTCACGGGTAGCCCGCTTAGGTAAAAAATTTAGGTTTATAAACTTATGCTTCTAAGCGATTTCATTATCATTTCACACACATATTTTACATATTAACTTGTACCCTCTTCTTTTACAAGTTGAACATGATAGTTTTGGTAATAAAAAAAAGATGATGGTGGGTATTTGTGGGTAAAAAGAAGTGTCCCTCTATCTAAATAATTAAAAAAGAAAAGGATGCGCTAGATTTAATAAGTTGAAAGTGAGGCAAGAGCACACTTGATAAGTTGATATCCAAAAGTTGACATTAGGGACCATTTACAGATCAACCTTCATCAATTTCGACACATACCTTTTCGTCTTATTGTTGCACTTGTCAACACTTGAAAATCTGATGGATACATTTCAATCTATTCCATTCATGAAAAGCAAAAAAGTTATATATATATATAATATATATATATATATATATATATAATATATATATATATATATATATATATATATATATATATATATATATATAATATATATATATATATTATATATATATATATATTGTTTCTTTAATTGTTTTTAGACGAAAAATATGACCCTAAACAGGAATTTTCTTTCCATCTATCTTTTTAATCTAATAAAAATAAAAATAGTAATGACACGTGACTACATCATATTCCTTCTCATCATATATTCCTGATTTACTTTTCTATTAAATAATTACATTAAATACTATATTATTATTCAATCTTTTTTATATTAATATAGTTTTTTATATATTAAGAAAAATGATCTTCTTATTAATATTTTTTTAGATAAAAAAATTGTTATAACATAAGAAAGTTTTATAAAAGATCAAACTTTTTTAAAATACGAATATTTTAAAATTGGTAAAAACTAATTTTTTTATAAACAAAACAGAATCAAAATTGTGAGTTATAATAAGAAAGTTTTTAAAAATTGAGTTTTGTTTAAAAATGTCTGTTTGAAACAAAATGTTTATTTTTTTTCTGAAAAAAAATTAAAAAGTTAATAAAATTTTAATTATATCTTATCTAAGAATTATATTTTATAATTAATAAAATTTCATTTTATTTAATATTTTATTTATTTAACGTGTGTAATATATGACTTTGCTAAAGCTAGTGTTGTATAATCTAATTCAAAGATTTTAAATTAATCGTAATTTTTAAGAAGCAATCCTTGAAAGCCAAGTAACGATTTGTTATACGTATATACTTGTGTAACTCATAAAGTGTATTTGTACGGTTTTTGATTCGTCCCAACTGTACATATTTTTATAAATTCATAAAATTCACAAGTATATATTTGGGTCTTATGATACGGGGTGTTTGTTTTTTCAGAAAATTTTTTCCTTATCTTTTTTGTATACGCCAGGCAAACTACGCGTAGACGTTGAGGTATTCAGAGTATTTAATTTTTGAAATATTTTTCAGTTAAAAAGATCTATGCGGGGTCTACATGGTTCAGACTTGGCATAATCAATTCTAAAGACTTCTAAAATCTGCAAAGAATTAAACATCATCACCCACCACACCCATGTGCACCGCCACCGTCCGCCACCACCACCGTCCGCCTCCACCGTCGTCCGCCTCCACCGCCGTCCGCCTCCACCCACCATCTGCCACCACCACCACCCATCATCTACCATCACCAACACCGCCTGACACCACCACCAGTTGATTTTAACAGTATGCAAACGTTAAAAAACAAATACTATTCTTGTTACAAATTGCAGAGGTTTGGTTTGCATCTTCTTTTGCAGATGCCTGCAGATATAGTTCACAGATTGCAGATATTTATTGTAGAAAAAACAAATAACATCTAAAGTTTAAACAACATAAAGACAAGTAATCCGGGCAGTGGAGGACTGTGTGATTGATCAATTTGGCATATATATATAACAAATTATTAGTATATTTTTCATGAGGGTCGGTAGGTCTAGTGGTAGAGGCACAAGCCATTTGAAAATAAGGCCCTTATGTTCAAATCCAAAAAATGTATAGAAGACATAGTGTTAAGTTCCATTATTTAGTTTAAAAAATTGTATTTGTTATTATTATTTGTCTTAAGTTCACATTATTAACTTTACTTTTTTTTCTAGATCCATTATAGTTGCGATGCACCATCCCGTTATTCCATTACAGAGGACTTGTGAACGTGTTGATGGACACACTAAAGACACCATGACATAACTGAGAAGAAAATTAATCAACAAAAAAGCCAAGCATACAACAATCTATCCCAAAAAATGAAGAGTTCATTGTATTGTTTGATGCTTGACTTAAAGTGTTGCAAGAGCATATGAGGAAAGATATGCAACGATAACACCGAGTTTTTTAAACAATCTGGTAATCATTTCAACAATCATGTATTAAAGTTTGGTTTGTGTTAATTTTTTATGGTTGTACTTGTAAACATTTTCAATAATTGCATCACATTTTTATGCATTTTAAGTATAAAGAATTTCATGTTTCAATAACTTTTTTATACATAAAAATATTTTTGTTAAAAAGCTACTTAGAAAACTTATAAAAAGTAAAAATATAAAAAACTGTGAAAAACAAAAAAAATAAAAAATCATCGTAATTCGGCAATTATCTTTCCAGGTATTCATCTTATGGAGCCGAGTAAGCCACCGCGAATGAAAAGAGTATATCAAAATCAGAAAATCAAAATGCAAAACTACATCAAAGTTGAAGAATCTCGATTATTATCATGAATTACTAACAAATGCGCACATTTGAAAGATTCAAATATGATGGCAAGGAACTAATTAGGTTTTCATCAGTTTTATAGTACATTCTCTCATTGATTTCACTAGAAAAGATAAAGAGAACATAGAAGGTCATATGTTTCATGAAAAGGAAAAGTTGGTTAAAGCTATAGCTCAGTGTGACTTGAGGAACAAAAGAGGGAGAATGGAAACCCGTCGAAGCCTAGGGGAGGGAGGGAGGTAAGGAAAGGAGAAAGTGAAATAGAGAGAGAGAGAGAGAGAGAGAGAGAGAGAGAGAGAAAAGGGGTGAAATGTAAAACCTCACACCTCACTATGATCATATTAGCATACTCTTTCAAGTATGGTACAATAAGGCTAACTCTGTCTACTGACCATCTGATAGAGCCGTATGGACGTTACCACTCATACAACTCCCAGCTAACTAGTAGTTAGCCTCCCTATACATGGAATGGAAATGTGGGTAAATGGACATCAAATAGATTAATTCGTTTTTTTCTTTTCAGCAATAACATAAGAAAAGCACCCCTTTCACAATTACCTACAGTCCTCATATCCTTCAACTTCAGCACCTTATGATCTTCTCAAAGTTCATTACGAGCCATTTCCTATCATTGTGATTTCGGAAAAATTTCAAGGTGGATCAAGAAGAGAAAGATTCTGGTAACTAGGGCATACTCATCCGGAGCTTATGCTATCCTCGGGGAGGAGGATTTATTGAGATAGGTAAGTCGAGGGTAGTCTACCGCTTGACAAATATCTCAGAGGGAGGAAGATCTATTATATGATAATCTTGAACACGAAGGGGCTGCTTTCAATATGTGATTAGCAGCAACAGAAAGAAAAAAAAGACCATGATCTACGTCCGTTTTCACCCCGCTCTGATGATGCCCTCTTTCTTCCTAGAGCTACATACTAGCAAAAGAAAGGATCTCTCTATACTTTTAAGAAGAGAATGTTGGTTGTTGGTCTATTTGATCGATTTGCAGTACAAATGAGTTGTTGATTCGTTCAATATCAGATACATGATGAGATAACAAAGATGAATAACAATAAGAACAATAAAATCAACAACTAAGAATAATAATGATCAATAATAACAAAGCACAAGTATATTTCATTGAATAACTGCTTACAATCAGGCTCTTGGAACAATGATAAAAGATTAGGGTTTTTGTAAGGATACCAAACAAAGAACAAGATCAAATCTATATATAGCAGTCCTAGTTTTGCAGACAGTTTCGCTCTCAGCGAAACTGTGCTACCGAAACCATAGTATCGCCCGACAGAAACAACAGTTTCGCTGGGTGAACTAAACATCAGATTATGAGCGAAACTATAGTTTTGCTCATAGTTTCACTGGACTACAAAACTAAACAAAATAAACAACATTCAAAGTAAATTAACATTAGACCTATTACAAAGCAATATAAACATATCTAATCTCAAGTCAGTCCAACTTACACTTGATCTTCAATACTCCCCCTAGGTTGGACCTCACTGCCTTCACTTGTCTTGATTTGACTAGTCAGCTCCAGTATCTCGCGCTGCCTCTGATATATCTTTATCTGCTCCTGCAGCTTCTTCCTCGGGGCTTCAGCAACTGATTCACTCTGGTCACCTCCTGCTTCATTAGCTTCCTCGAGACGAGCACTAGCTAGCTCAAACGGTCTTGTTAAGTCCATTGCATCCATTTCTAGCTCATCTCGAGCTCTCACCTTCTCAGCCAGCTCCTTACACCTCTCTCCTCACCTCTAACTTTATTAGCCATAGTCATAAACAGACTAGCTTCTTTTCTTGTATCCTCTCCTACCCCTGCTTTGATGTGGTTTTCACAAACAACTAGCAGGTCTTCATTACAGAATCCAAACACCTCTATGGTATCAAACAGTCTGAACACAACCCCGTCTTTTACCCTGAGCACAGTCCCCCCGTGTTGTTATCCTAGAACTACTTCTCAAAGTTTTGTAATTGCTGGGGAAGGGGATCTGATAATCTAACCCTGTTCACTGTCTTATGGGGTTTCAACCCAGCACAATCTTTCCTTTCCCGTCTCCCAATCCTTATTCTTTTTGGATCTTCTTCTCTCAACCTTCATAACCCGAATGATTCAAAATTGTCATTCACTCCATTCCTGATCTCCTTTTCTAACAACATGACTCTCTCACTTAGATGAGCATTAAACAATGGCAGCACAGCCAGCCTTCTCAAGTCCCACTTAGGCAAGGTCTTGAATGCCTTTCTCGTATGGAGATAAGAAATTTCTCCTTCTCTCCTTTTTATCATAAACATTTTGAGGTCAAGGTTATACTTCTAGCCTATGATTCTTTTATCAGCCTTATATTTAATCAACCCTTCCAAGTTTTGGAATAGGGGAGTTAGCTCTTCAGTCCCTTTCTCCCTAGCAAACCAGTCTTCCCTCTCCATCTCAAACATATCTCCATCATCATAACCCTTCTTGAATAGGTAGGGAGAAGAGGTCTCTTATCAACCTCATAATATTCGGAACTACTCATCATCTTCATCTTCATCAATCAATCTTTTCTCAGTAGTTTTCTCAATATTTTCTGCAGTATTCTTTTTCATCACCTCTTCACCAACCAAGTATTTCTCTAAATCAAATTGCATGTTCATAAACTAGCCTCCAATATCTCATCAGCATTCTCCATATTCTCAGCCTCATGTCTCACTCCAGAACCTCCTGCTTTCTTAGATGCTGCACCATATGTGTCCTCTCCTGCCCAGGAGTAACTACCCCACATTTAAAAATGAGTACTTGGAAGTGTCAGTCAAATCATCCAACTCAGTTTGAGTTAGTTGATTGGGCAGGTCAGCTGCATCCTTCAGCTCATTACCTCCTTAAGCAATCTCTTAATCAACTTATTCTAATACATCAACGTCTTGGAAATTCCTTCAATCACCTCATCTTTCTACTTTTTCCCTATCTCCGATTGGTAAGATTGGTTTTGATCATGCTCAGCTTGATAGCCAGAGATGTATCAAGGTTTTTTATCACACTCATTCAAACTGGCTCTCTCATCCCTGCTCGAGGACTCAGTGGAAGATTGATGCTTATGTTTAGTACTTCTCTCATCTTCTCCCTCACCAGCTTTCCTTTTTGACCTCTTTTTATTTCTCAACCCTAGCCTCCTCTGACATCTACTTCACTTCCTCCTCAATATCATAATCCTTTTCTTTTGCATATCGTTTCCTCTTCTTATCTGCATCAGCCTGTTTCAACCTTGTCTCCTCTGCCCTTTTGTTTTCAGACATCAACCTCCTGATATATCTCATCTCTCCTCAGGGTACATGTTTTCCCAAAGATGAGTAACTTCCATTGAAATCATGACGGATAGCACAGTAGTCTGCAAAAATGCAGGTATTCATCTGTACTAGTCTTTTAACCTCTCCATGTCTGGGAATGTTAGGAATGAGGTCATCAATAATCATCTGAAGGAATCGAGGATAAAGCAGACACTTATCCTATTTCAAAGTCATTACATTCTCCGCCATACAATCAAAAATCAAACGGGCAATGTTGGCCTTCTACCCTCTGCAATATATCACCATCGCTTTAGCCCAATCCAATTTTAGCCCATCCGATCCACCTTTACGGTGATCTAAGTACATAATAAAACATGAGCAATATATCTCCATTTCTTAGAGAGGAAGGACTTTTAATCTCCTTCCTTGTCCCAAAAGGTGGTCCCTCATAACCCATCGATCTGAAAGCTTCAAAACTCCTGCTGGACAGAGTAACCTCCTCTTCTATGTCCTCATCGGAGCAGCCTCAACACATGATATAACTTCTGCAATAATGGTCACCTCATTCTCCATCACTCTAGCTACAATCCTCTATGTATTGCCTCTCGTGTCATAGTCAGTCGTCCACCAAAAATCTCTGATGTGTGAATCATAAATAGTAGAGATGATTGTGAGATCGCATATGCTATCGAAGATCTCTACAACCATCGTATACAGTCTTTGAAGCAAAACTTTTGGGTGAGTGTCATCTAAAATAGCGGTAATGTTGTTCCTCACATCGGACTTTAGATTCGCCATTAAATCTGAAAAACAGATAAAACACATTAGAATGATATATTAACAAATAATATTAAAGAATAATGAAGAAAATAATAAGATAAAACTAAAAACAAATTAATTTCGCTGGCCAAAATTATAGTTTCTCTAACTGAAAATATAGTTTCGCAAGATTAATTTTTAGTTTCGTTAGGCGAATATGTAATTTTGGCAGCAATTAGTTATTAGTTTCGACAAGAATTAGTTATTAGCTTCGGCAAGACATTGTAGTAAATTCGACTGGCCGAAATTATAGTTTTGGCGCAGCAAAATTGAGGTCCGCTCAGCGAACTGCTAAGTTCACCGGACAGCATAAGTACATCGTTCTCTGAAAAACCATGAATTTCATTCAGTCGTCTAGACTATTCAGTACTTTCGCAGTAAGAAATGCGAAGGTACCAAAGAGTCTCAATTAAATAAACTATCAATGTTGCAATTAAAACCTAAATTATATATGGTCCTGAGTTCGAAACTCACTTGCGAGCAAGAATCACTGGTCATACAATCAGCAAAAGTACAAAAACTCAAAATCGCATGAAATGTCACGGAGAAACCTAGAATCGTCAGACTACTCGAATGTGCGAAAAGAAGGAATCAATTTCGCATATTGAGTTATATAGCATCTAGTTTCGCCTAGTGAAGATGTTATTTCGCTTTGCGAAACTCTGGTCGAAATTGACCATGCAACGCGCAAAAGTACCGGCGAGGGTACAGTTTCGCCGTGCTAAACTACTAGCAAAATTATAATTTCGCTAGAGACCTAAAAATTTAAGAAATTTAATTTTGTTTCCCTTTTTGAAAACTAAGTAAGAATAAAAAAATATTTAAATTTTTTCAAAATAAGGTAAACAAAAGAGAAATAAAAGAAATTAGCTTCACAAAACTTCACCATTTTTCACGTATAATAATGTGAACCAAACTAAAACCAATTAGTATAAAAGGATATGAACGAGAGCAGCAGAAAAGATCTTCTGGAGAGTCAAAGTTTGGTGGGATTGCTTATATACTCGTCCTTTTAAGTTCATGCCTTATTCGTTTCAACGAGTGCATCGCAACTACTGCTATCATGTTTTGATTCGTTAGAAAAACATAGAATGACCAGTTCCCATAGACATTTGGCAACTAAACTAATCATGTCATCTGATGTATTGAACAAATGACACGCTCTGCATGGCTCTTCCTCTCAAAAGTAGCATAGGTCATATTTCTAAAAAAACAATGCCCTTAAAACATCAAATGATAAGAGCTCCAGGTCTATACTCACGTTAACAAAAGAGTTGATGAATTGAGTCTTATAGATGAGAACTTCAGGTCTATACTCACGTATAACAAAGGAGTTGATCAATTGAGTCTTATAGATGAGAACTTTAGGTCTATACTTATGTATAACAGAGAAGATCATCATATTATGCCGATGAGAGCTCTAGGTTAGTACTATCGTACAGTAGAAGAGATCATCACTCTAGGTCAATGTTCACACATAATAAAGGAGATAAACACCAGATAAAGTATAGCAAGGAACATCTTAGATACAAACATGAGAATGCATATAGCTTTTGAGATGAGATGGAATGATTTGACACAAAGATACTTTAAATAGGAATAACTCAAAACAGAAATATCACGTTCTCAACCTTTTTCGAATAAGGACTTGAGACTTTGTGAAGGCTAAAAATGTCAAGGGGATTATCTAAGTTATCATGTTTCTTGCTCTTTAATTTAAATTACAGGATTACTGTTTACTTCGTTTTCTGGCTGAACCTAAGTAACTGATTTTCTGTTTAACCTGCAGCCATTAGAATCACTATCAGAATAGACATGTAATTAAAAATTTTCACCATAAGGATACCAAAGACCTAAACGAGAAGAGCCTTTAAGATAACGAAAAATTCAATTTTACAACCTTTTCATGAGACTCTTTCGAAGCAGATTGGTATCGAGCACAATATCCTGCAGCAAAGGTGATGTCAGGACGACTTGCTGTAAGATACATAAGGGAACCGATCATGGATCTGTTGAGATATGGATCAACAGGTTTCCCAATCTCGTCAGGAGTGAGGCATGTTTGAGCATTAAATGGAGTCATTTCAGAAGAAGCGTCATCCATCTTGAATTTCTTCAAAAATTTTTTAATATACTTCTCCTAATGAATGAGAATTCCCTCTGGCCTTTGTTCAACCTGCAGTCCAAGGAAAAAGCACATCTATCCCACCATGCTCATTTCGAATCGACTACGCATTACCTTCTCGAACTCCCGACACAACTTTGGATTGGTGGAGCTGAAGATAATATCATCGACATAAACTTGTACAAGCAGCATCTCACCATCCACTTCCTTCTTGAACAATGTCATATCAATGGGGCCACGAGAAAAACCATTGTTTAAGAGATACTATGTTAAAGTATCATACCATATCCGAGGTGCCTGATGAATACCATAAAGGGATTTATCAAGTTTGTAAACTTTGTCACGAAAGTCGGGATCCTCAAAACCTGGTGGTTGACACACATATCTCCTCGTCAATTTCTCCATAAAAGAAAACACATTGAACATCCATCTAATAGACTTTGAACTGTTTATGGGTTGTATGAGCCATAAAATTTCTGATGACCTTAAGACGGCGACAAGAGCAAATCAAATGGAGCAACAATAACAACATCTCAAAATCAACAACTATGAATAATAATGATCAATAATAACAAATCACAAGTATATTTCATTAAATAACTACTTACAATAAGGCTCTTGCAACAATGATTAACGATTAAGGTTTTTGCAAGGATACCAAACAAAGAACAAGATCAAATCTATATATAGCAGTCCTAGTTTTGCAGACAGTTTCACTGACAGCGAAACCGTGATGCCGAAACTATAGTTTCGCCTGACAGAAACAACAGTTTCGTCGGGTGAACTTAACAGCTGACTATGAGCGAAATATATTTTCGCTCATAGTTTCGCTAGACTACAAAACTAAATAAAATTCAAAAGTAAACTAACATTAGACCTATTTCAAAGCAATATAACATAATCTAATTTAAAGTAAGTCAACCTACACTTGAACTTCATTGGTTTTCAACGTACAATGCGGGAAATACGGGGAGAGGGAGAGGGAGGGAGGGAGAGAGAGAAAGGGAGGGAGAGAGAGAGGTGTGTGTATTTGTGTGAAACTACCCCGAACTACTTTTCCAGAAGGTTTTAAGTAACTTTAAAGGATTCAAATTGAAAGTTACAGACTTTAATGTGAGTGGTAAGAAACTTCTTACAAATGGGTTACACAACTGGGAACAATAAAATATATATGTATAACAAGTTGAAGACCGTTGTCTCTACGCACCTCTACGCACCTCTCTCTTAAACAAATGTGGGGAATAAAAAGGAGTTGTAACATATAAAGAGCCAATTAGGAATACAAATAATAGAATTGGAAACTTTGATGATAAAAAAACCTGAACTTTAGTAGTCAAAATAGAAAGAAAAAAGAAAGTTTACTATTCATTTTCATTCTTTATTAATAATAGAGTAATTAGTTCACTAACTAAACTGTTGATTTAAGGTACTAAATCCTACTTTTAGTTCAATGGGTTTAATTAATTTGATCCATGTTTTTATAATTAACTTAATTAATATTAATAATCAGGTGAATAATATAAAACTGTCTTAATCAAGAAAAGATAAGTAAACATCAACATCTTATCTACGGTTTGGCAAAGCTTTGGTTAGATCTTTTTATGATACTAACTTTAGCAAAGATTAAATTTTGAAATTAGTTAAAACGGAATGTTCGATTGGATCAAGATGATCATGTCCCGCATAGTTATATGCTTATTGATGCATAAAAACATGGATAATGAAATTAAATCTCACTTACAATTAGAAATTTTACATAAACTATACATGTTTAACACTAATTGTATAAAAAAAATTTATCTATGTACAGAAATCAACCTATAAATGATTTTCATAAACTAACAAAATCAACTCACATGTAAATCATGAGTTTGTCAACACAAATTGCAAAGTATAATTGATTTCATATACTAATTATTGAAATTTATATGAACTTTCTTATTAGGAAGACCTAATTAAGCACAAAGCTTAATTACCTTACAAAATTTGAAGTTGGAAATAGTGTTAGCAAGATATATATATACATATATATACATACATACATATATATATATATATATATATTATATATATATATATTTGTTGATTATTTGCTAAGCAAAGGAAAGCCTGAAGAAGATGCCCTCTTTACAAATCTTCCTTTCATTCTAGGTCTCTTCTCTGCATTTAACTTCCTTACCTCGTATCTATTTTCTTTGAAAACAATCTCGTTCGCCTCTTTTCTCTATACCTTGATACCCTCGCCTCTCTACCTCCATCTAACATTGTTGGATTCCCTGTCATCATCACCATATCTCCACAAGGATGATTATAATGCATTATCCCTCCCTGATACATAAAAACAAACATAACTTAATCCACACTTGCATATCCAACAATCGATGGTAAGTAAGTATTTTCTTGAAACTAAAAGAGGTTTGAAGTCATCGAGGAAAAGTTTGGTCGTATGGGTAAAAAGGGTGCGGCAATGTTTGATTCTAGTTGCATAAAATTTATAGTAAAACGAATGATAGTGGTCTTATTAAAATTTTCCTTGTACAATAAGTCGAAAGATTTAAGTGTGTGTTGTTGACAAAATACTGAATTTGATGTGTGGAAAATAGGTACAAGGGTTAATTTTGTTTTCTAGTGCAATAATAAGGGTCTAATCATTAGTACGCGGTAATATGCCAGAAAGAGTGAAAAAAATAAAAACATGGGGATGGAAAGGGTGAATGAATATAAGAGACAAAAGGGGGTATGTATAGAAAAGTAGGTGTTTAGTAAAAGGAAAAAAAGAAAAAAGAAAAAAGAAAAAAAAAGAAGAGTAGAATAGTGGAGGTACGATATCCAACTCCGGGCGATCACCGGTGGTCCAGGGTGATCTCTGCTCATCCCAAGCAGCAATGATTCCTTCGTAATCTAGCTTCAATAATATTCTTTTATTCTTGTTTTCGTCATCATATAAGTTGTTGTGTACATGATTAGTATGATCAATATTAATTACATGATGATCATCGTCCACAGCTAATTTCATGATATGCTGCATATAATCGGGAACCTTGTCTTCTTTCTCCTCCCATAAGGGTGAATCGCCATAATCAAAGCTCAACTGAAAGGGCTCGTCTCTCATCATCTCCATCTCACAGGGATCGATAAGCTGATGATGATGATGACGATGATCTGACTGCTGCTGCAGCTGCATCAACTGGTCATGATCATCTTTATCTTCAACCTTGACTCTATCGACGGAGTACTGTGCTTTCTCTGGGCAATCTAACAATCCCAATCCCTCCATGGCAAACGACTCTCATCGAGGCCTTTGCCCAGCAGGCTCTCCACGTCCGCCGCGAACTCCGCCAGCTCCACGTCCGACGGAAGTATCAACCCCCCGTTCAAACTAGTACTAGTATTATGGGTATTATGGTATTATGGGTATTATGGGTATTATGGGTATTATGCGTATTATGTTATCATGGTTATTATGGTTATTATTGCTATTGTTATTCATATCAACCATCCAGCTTGCTTTGGGCTGATCCACCGGCGTTGTCACCTCCGTCTGCTTCACGGGCATCGCCACCTCGTTCGAAAGACAAAGCTCCGCCGCAAACGGATCGAACACCGGCACCTGATACAGAAGCTGTTCGTCATGACACGTGACGGGGGTCGTGTCATCGCTGCCCATCTCCGGAACTAAGTGAAGCGGGTTGAAAGTGATCATATTCATGCTGCTCTCTTCTGATTTAGGCGTGTGACGCGATGCATGCTTCCCGCCCCCCCTTGGAGTCCGGGGTTTCTTGGTGAAACCCTGGTGCCACGGTGGCAGTGCGGGGGGGTTATCTAAAGACGATATTAGCTTCAGGGAAGCAACCTTTAGACGAACCCGATCATGCCTGCGAGCCAAAGGGTTGGCGGAGTGAACGGAAGCATCACACGATTGGCATAAAAAGCGTCATCGGCGGCGCAATACCACCGAGCACGCTTTCTTATACAATTGTCACAAGCTCTAGCCGTTTTTCCTCCCACAGCGTTGGCTATTTTTTTGTGAGATGAGACCATCGGTACGGTGGGATCGATCGGAGGGACACTTTTTCTCAAGAAGTTATATATTGAGCGTTTGAATTGAAATAATAATGTATGGTATATATGGTATGCTATGCTTTGTTGGTTTTGGAGTGGGGGTGACCCACTGTGTGCACTTTTTAGTTTTTACACAACAGCATGGTAGTACCCAAGGGTTTTATAAAGAAGATGCAGTGGTGTAGTTCAGGATGGTCCCACAAAAACGCCTTCTTATCTTAATACAATTGGATGAGCTCTCAACTCCATCCTTCAACTCCTTTCTCTATTGGCTGCCTTTCTATTCACTAGATTTCCGTGGCCCCCAACTAATTCTAGTCTGCTTCCCATGTCATTTTATAATTTATTTATAATGAATATAATGTTTGTACCAACACACGTAAACAAATAAATAACCCTATTTATTTTACACCAACCGCATTTTCATAATATATAATATATATTCTTTTTCTTTAAATTTTGTTGACTTGTCTAACAACAAATATAGCCATTTGTGATCTATCAGAGCATCTACGAAAATAGTAGAAACAAACTCCCACAAACACATCTTATCAATTGTTACATAGATTTCCATCATTAACTTTTTCAAAACACTCATATCTATCTCAACAATATATATATATATATATAATATATATATATATATATATATATATATATAATATATATATATTATATATATATATATATATATATATATATATATATATATATATATATATATATATATATATATATATATATATATATTTACTAAGTTAAATAGATTCATTTTTGGCCTATAATTACTAGTTATGTTATGCCCGATAGGGACACCTAAAACACCACCTGATGATTTATTTGCCTCGGTTAAAGGTGCTATAATTAATTTGGATAAAAGTTATATAGTTTAGGATATGAATATTTATTTTTGAATGACAAACGAACACACTCATCAATTTACTACTAAATTCAACTTATTGCTCACTCTATAATACTAGCTCAAACCCAAATCAACTTGATGTGAATAAGCATCTGGTATCATTAGGTGGTGAGAGCATTTACAATATAAGTTGGCTATGACGTCCATATGTATTTACAACAACTAGTGGGAACCCGTGTCTCATGACGGAACCAATAATAACTTTCAGTAGTAAACTCGTGTTTCGTTAGTTGATAAATTGTTAATCCCAAAAAAATTGTAACTATTTATGTAGAATTTAATAAATTTTGATTTTTTACGTATAATTTAATAAGTTCTAATTCGTTTAACCGTATACAGTTTTAATCACATACTAAAAATGATATATGCCCATTCTTTTCATTTAATCATACATAGTGATTAATTTTGTTTAGATACAAAAATTCTAAACACAATAGGATGTTGGTAATGGATGTATGTTATTGATTATACGATGTTAAGTTCATATTATTATACATGTTTGTTTGTGATTTATGTTTTATATATGTTCAAAAAAGTTATATGGTGATCCTACATGCTACCATTTAACACATATGGATATGAAAGAATAGAATGATCGTGTTTTTAAGGAGGGCAATATTGGAGTGGACGTGATATTCGAAAATGTATTGATATCATCGTTCATTTTGATAAAATATAGGGGAAAAACTAATCGTTTAGATTGGAGCAATCGGTGTGATTTTCAATATTTCTTTTCTCTTTATGTAATATTTTATTGTTAGCTCCCCGTTAATTCTTGATGAAATTTTACGCAGTAAAAAAATGATAAATATAAAAGCTAAACATTTCAACATTCATGCATTCATATTCAAGTATGATGTACGTGTTATGTAAACCGCGAACACGGCCATGTAATAATTATTGCAACTTTTAAGAATTATTGCTAACTTATATATATCCTAAAATATGATTGTTAAATTTACGAAAATGACTATTTAGTTTTCTCACTCAAAAGTTGTAATCCTTTACGCATGTTTCCCCATAATTAAGATGACAAACTAATTTTCTTTCATTTTTAATTTAAATAAAAATAATAATACGTCTATATAGATCAATAAAAAAGATTTACATAAGTTTTATATGTATCAACAACATGCATAAATTAATTTAACATCCTCTATGGTAGTTTTATCTATTTTTAAAATCATATATATCATAAAGGAACATAATTAATTAATGTTAGATTAATATAAAGAAACAAATTTGATGTTATAAAAACATGTCTGTTAGTCTGATCACAAATTGACTTCTTAAAAGAACACTAATCATAGATCATGTTTAGGGAAAAAACAAAGAATGATATGATCCTTCTACATACGTATAATATTGGAAACAAAAAAGTAATAACTAGAAAAGTTAACGTGGTTAAGTGATGGATATGTAGCAATAAGTCGATCATTGGATTAACATATTCCAAGTTTTTTTTCAGATAATCATACCATCAGATGTAAAGGCTTGTGGATATATATGTTTTATGTTGTGTGATGACTTGAGTAAATATTACTTTTATTTTGGGATATGCAGATTTTTCGTTAAATTGTGTGGGATAAGTTGCTGGTTAGACAACATTATCCATAATTTACTTGATCGATATATCCCGCTTTGTCTGTGCGTAAATCTCACTGGATGTTGAAGACGACACTTTTGTTGGATGACCTTTCCCATACTGCACTAGCTGGGTAAAGTTATGCAGCATTTTGTTTTTGTTTTTGTTTTTGTTTTTGTTTTTGTTTCCCCACAATTATTTAATCACAGAATTGCCCTTTTGTCGTCACATGGCAGCTTCTAATTGGATACTCCTTTTAGGCCCATATCTTTCTATTTTCATTGTTATAATATCGGAGATGTAAAATATCAACAAAAGTGCAAATATGGCGAATCGAGGAAGTTTCATCATGTAAATAGCTAACGTTGTGTCGCAAGACTTTGTCTCAGTCGTCATAAATTTCTTTTTTATTCATTTAGGAGAAGTTAATTAAATTTTGTTTAAGTAATTTAAAAAAATCCACGTGGAGAAAGTTGTCTTAGAAGACTAGCTAACACATAATTATAATCCAGAAAGATTTATGTTGGAATAATATATATATGTATTATTTTTCAAATAAATTTTTAATGTATTTAAGTATGTCAATCGATATGTCATCCTTCCTATAGATGCTTTATGTTGAAATGACCGGGTTGATTGTTTTCAAGTGTGATATGGGTGTTATATGGATGCAACATCTGACCTTTTGATAACAATCAACATTGTCTGTTTAACATAAGCTTCTAGTTGTTCGAGTGGAGACTTCATTTCTTAAGAGGTTTATCCGTCATTGGATTGCTCGCATATAACTCAGAACATAACTCGAACCCACTTCTATCTTCGTTTCTTCTCGATCAAATCACTTGTATACATTCAAATTGTGTACTTATTAAAATAATATGTACATGTTTTATGTAATTTTCTTAGTTTTTAAAATCCTATTGCATGCTCGCATCATTGCTAATACAATGTGTAATTCTATACAAGTAATATGATTTAGAAGATGGATATGCATTGTTGAAAGTGTGTTCGAGAACTTTCCTGCTACAACTTGAGATTTTTAACTTTGTTATTACTAAAACAAACTTCTTGCTGATGATGTAATTTTCTAGTATAAAGTAATGAGATGAAAGATTTATATATATATATATATATATATATATTATATATATATATATATATATTAAAACTAAAATAAAAATATGAGAATAGAGCGTAGTGTGGGGTGGAGTGGAGTCGTTTTCGTTGTAGTAGGCCCAAGAAAACGGCTGATTTGGTTTTATCCCAACCCACTAAGGTTTTGCCAAGTCATGAAAGCAATTGCACAATGTCGTTTTCCTATGACGACTTTTCTTCACCATTCCTCTTGCACTTGGTTTTTAAGAGGCCACGTCCACCTTTACTATTTATTATTTGAGAAAATTGCGAAAATAGTCCTTGTGGTTTGATCATACTGCAAGTTTGGTCCCTAGATTTTAAAATTTTTAAATTTAGTCTAAATATTTGAAAGTTTGTTGCAAATTTAGTTTCCACCGTTAGTGTCCGTTAGTTTTTAACGATCTGGGGACTAAATATGCAATATGATCAAACCATAGGACTAATTGTGCAATTTGCTCAAAAAATTGATAAAAAAATTGAAAATTAAAAAAAATTGAAAATCAAATAAAATTTAAAAGAAATTAAAATCAAACATAATAAATTCAAAAAAAACATCAATAATAAATCAATAATTTTTTAAAAAATAAAATAAAGGTTAAAAATCAAATCAAAATCAAAACTAACTAAAAGTAAAAACAAAACTAATGTAGAAAGAGAAAGGAAAAGTATTGAAAAAAAGTATGTGATTATAGTAAAAACTAAAATAAAAACCAAATAAAAATTAAAAATAAAATCAAATAAATATTAATAAAATTCAAAATAAATATTGAAAAAATCATATTAAAGTTAAAAACTAAAAAAGTGGTTCGATTTTATTTTTTGTTACTTGGAGTTATACTTTCACAAGGTTTTTGTATTCTTTGATTTAAACATGATATATGAACTTTAAATTTTATTTTTTTATGTTTTATATGATTTTTTTAGTTTTTTTTTTAATTTTTTGAGAAAATTGCGCAATTGGTCCCTATAGTTTGACCATATTGCATGTTTAGTCCCCGAATCGTTAAAAACTAACGGACATTAACGGTGGGGACTAAATTTACAATAAATTTTCAAATATTTGGACTAAATTTACAATTTTTAAAATCTTGGAACCAAACTTGCAATATGATCAAACCATAGGGACTATTTTTGTGATTTTCTCTTATAATTTTTACTTTTATTATTATTATTATTCTAAGATCTCAATCTCATAATAATAACCATGTCCCATGGCCATACACCAAAATAGACCAAAAGTTAACATGAAACATAAGTATATTAAGATTTACGGGTTGATTATTTTTTAGTTATTGTATTTATTAATATATATTTACTCTTCACACATATAAACTAATTTTAAACATGTATTACATATGTTGAACAAGATTTTTAACATAAAAATAAAATAGTAATCTGTTTAAAAACAAAATAATTACCCTGATATGCCAATATCAATGGAAAAATATTAAACAGATATGGATTGGAAATAAAATTCCAACTTAAAGAACTTTATAAATAACAAATGAATATGAAATGTATTGATGGAAATCATGTTTGTCTCACTCATGTGAATTTCTATTTTTAGTTTATTAATGGCACTCACTTTATATATTTAACTAGCTTTATTAAACTCGTGTATTACACATGTGAATAAATTAAAACTAAATAAATTAAATTTTTATTATGTATATAATGATATTCAAAGATAGATATGATTCAAATTTTTCTTATTACAAATAGAATAATTATATTATTTCAGTATAATTTTTTTAAATATCATTTTAAAAAGCTTTCTTATCATAACTCCTAATTTTAATTACTTTGTTATAAAATTTTACTTCTTAAAGAAACTAATTTTTAAATATTTCATATTTTTAAAAAGTTGATGTTGTGGAAAAGTTTCTTAGTTTTATAAACATTTATTTCTTTAGAAATAACATTAATAAAAAGATTTATTTCTTAACTTATTAAAAAATTATTTTAATCTAAGAATTATTAAATAATATTATAATAATTAAATAATATTATTAATAATTAATATGATTATTTAATAGAAGATAGAAGCGAAAAATATATAACAAAGATTAATCTGATGTTGATATGTGTCTCCATAGTTATTATGCTATTAAAGTAGGAAGATTTAAGTTTGATCATTGACATGATTCTAAGAAAGGGTGAGCTATTGATAAATCATCTTACAACATGAATATTAACAATTATAGTTTAACGATGATATTATTTATTTTTATATATAATTTTAAATTTTATAACTTTTATTGTTATATATTTATTTAAACTCTAATACTTTGTTGCAATATATTTATTTTTACTTATAGTTACATATGCATCAAATCACCAATTGAGTTTGTATAATATTATTATATATTTTGTTTAAATTAAAATAACTTTGCAATATATTTAGTATTATTTATATTTTCATAAACGTTAAACCACAAATTGAGTTGTATATTAATATGTTGATGATAAATTTGTAGAGATAAAGATAAACTAGTAGGTTATGGCTCCCATGATGCAACAAGAAACCTTTGTTGCACTCCTAAGATATAGATAAAAATAATGAAATACATATAAAAATAAAAATATTATAACAACATGTTAGAATTTCACAACAAATTATATGTCAAAAGTGATTAATAAACAAGAGGTTCTTGATTCATACACCGACTAATATTTTAAAAAAAGTAAATTGTACTTTACAAAAAAGTAAACGGTCGTTTACATTATAAATTGTAGTTTACACACTACAAACTGTAGTTTACAATGTCTGTAAACGATAGTTTAAAGATCCATATACTGTAATTTAGAAGAAGATAGTGTATTAAACATATAACCTATTAACACAAACTGTTTCAAAGATAAAACATAAAAATATTTATTTTTAACTTGGATTGTGATAGAAAGTAATCAAACGATTCAAAGAATAATAATTTATTCATAGGCTTCTGAGATTCAAAATATGAACCAAAAGGTTCAAGAAGTAATTGTTATTTACAACGGAAAATCAATCTAGTTAAATATTAGAAGAAAAAAAAAAGAAATGAATCTTTTGTGGTAGGAAAGTGTCATCCTCACTAATTAGAATAGAAAGGGGGTGGGGGGGGACGTGAAGTTATTAATAAAAAAAATTGGGTTTGAAATGTAAATTATATATAGTACGAGGAATAAAAATGAAAAAGAAAAAAAAACATATTAATCTTTTGTGGCAAACTTATAAGAATTTCAAAACTTTAGTATTTTCCCTTTTAATCTTCAAATTATCTCTATTAAAATAGTAATATACTGTAATAACATATTAAAATTATATGTAAGACATCATATATCAAAAACTACAAATAATTAAACTATGTGGTATAAAATTTAAAAATACGTTTGTGTCATTTAGATAGTAAGAGTTGTAGCATAATATGCACTTTTGAGTACTTGCTTTGTATATATCTACTAGGTTAGTACCCATGTATGTATATATCTACTAGGTTAGTACCCATGTATGTATATATCTATTAGTTAGTATCCCATGTATTATACGAGTTGCATAAATAAAATAATAAATAACTAGTAATAAAAATTTATGAATTATAAAACCATATTTGAAGATAAATAGGATTATAATTGCATATGAATAGCTATTTCAAGTAAATAAACAAATAGATAAATTATAGATAGATAGATATATAGATAAATAGATAGTTTGAAAACCCATTTATTAAACGAATTATAGTTAATAATAAACACGAAAATTTATAGTACGATATTTTAATATAAGATATGTATAAAATTATATATACGTACTTGTTCAAGATTTTTAACTCTATTATTTAAATAGTTTCATTTTTAAATATTTGTTTTAAGATTTTTTCATAAACATTTATTGTTTATAAAAATCTTGTTTATTAAAAACTCAAGTTTCTAATTATTCTGGTTGTTTTAATAAAACCGCTTTTAGAAAATTCTGTATTTTTTATATTTATTTTAAAAAAGGACTGATTTAAAGTATTTTATTTCAAAATGTTCAATGTTTTAGAAAATATATGAATTTTAATTTTTTTAGTAAAATTTATTTAACATAATTTGATTTTAAAAAATGTAAATGAGAGAGAAAAACATATCAATTGACTAAATAATTTTTATAAAAAGAGAGAAATTGTTTAAATGTTTAAATTACTTTAATACCCTTTTGGAGGGAAAATAAAGTAAGAATGTTTAAAAAAATAATAAATGTCAAAAATATGATTTAAAAAAATAACAAATGACAAAATAAACTTTATTTTATTAGTATCTATAGATATAAATACAAAAGGAAATCATTTAACCGAATGAATTGTCATCTTTTTATAATTGATATTTCAAACTTGAAACAAATATAAAAATATTGATGATACTTCTTTTATCTTTTAAGCTGTTTTGTCACATCGGCCACTTGAAATCATTGATCTCTATTCGGATCCGATTTAAAACTAATAATATCACTTTTTATGGGTTCGTTTATTGTTAAAAATACCATAAAGAAATATGAAATTTTGAGGATAAATATGAGGAGTTGATGCCTATCCATACCATACTATTTGCAACGAACAAAATATTAGCTAAAGTTTGGGAGACTTTCTTAGATTGGCCAGTTGGGTTGTGGAGCTCATGGGCTTGATTGTGACTCCCACAATTAAGCAGTCAAGTATAAAGTTTGACCGAATATGATGACCAATTAAACTCCGTTCGTAATTTTATTTTATAATGAAAAGTGTTTTATATGATTTTTAACTTGGTTTACTTCAACTGAAATCGTTATGTAATGGTACCAACAAAAGTGGATAACTAATTGGCAAATTGCGATTCAATCCCGATTGGTAAAGTTTCACGATATAATAAAGTTTTTAAAAATAACATTAACAAATCACGAAATAATTAGATTTTGAGTTAAATCTAAACATGTTCAAGTTAAAAACAAGCTTGTCTTTATCTTATTTAATAAAACTAGTCGTGTTTGGTTTTGATTGTAAATAAACTATTTGATATGACAAGTCATCTATTTTTTTAAAATATAAAATACACAAGGTAAACTCATTTATAACTTTATAACAATTTGTTAACATGTAAACCCGAGTTTACACACCTTTAACTTGTTTGACTCTTTTACATAAAGGTTTAACTAAAATTTGGCGGTTTTACATGTTTTTAAAATTTGTTTTTCTTAATAAATAGATGGTTTTAAATCACATATGACACGAAGGGTCTTCTCTAAAACCTTGTCATAAAGTGCGTTGTCACACTTTCTTAGAATGCGCGTATGACGAGTTTAATATCACAGTTTTGATTAATTTTAGGAACTTTTGTTTTTATTAAGAGGTTCGTAAGGAGTTAAGAAGACCTTAAAAGGAATGCTTGTTGGTTCATATTAAGTGTGTTTTAATATAAATTTAGGATTCTAAAGTATTGTTATAAGACTCGATGGTGTTTTAAGGAGTAATGTATTTTTAAATCAATGAAAACTTACTTTAAATTTAAAAATTTATATTTACAAAATAATTATTAACTAATAATAGTTTACGTTTTTAAAAATCTATATTTATAGAAAAGTTTAAAGTAAATATCATATTTACAGAAAACGTCCTCTGAACTTAACATTACAAAAATAATCCTTAGTATGGTAGAAAGATTTAACTATAGTTAACGAAGAAACATAACGCTTGTTATTCTAAATGATAAAATCTGTTATAAAAAATAAACATAAAAGATGATTAACATGTTTTTATAAAAAGTGACAATACCTACAATTTTCTACACACTTAAAAGTATGTTTTATGTAAGCTTGCCTAAAATAAATAACTATTAGAATGTATTTTCTAAATATATTATTTTAATGCCATTAAAATAAAGTTTGACAAATCTACGTACATTTCAAACTTTTCAAAGTATTCAAATTTATATTGATTTGAATTGATTTTAAGACTAAAATTAAGATATGGTCGAGGAAAATTAGTATGACGATGCAATTAAATGATAAGCTTCTCAACTTATTAAGTGCGTGACAAACCGTTTACTTGTCAAAAGTTTTCGATAAGACTATGGAAAATCGAATACTAACGTGGACAGGAAATATAGGCTTACATTACATGGACATTTAGTTTTATTATTAGAACGTTATTTTTAATTTTTATCTCTTTATATGTCTATATGCATGGATAAAAGAAAGACAAGGAGAAAGTAACGTCTCAAAATTCTAGTGTTTTTATTAATAACAAACCTGATATATCAGAAATGACACTACCTTCCCATTGGGTAACAGTCAATCATATTCCTTTTATAATTAAAAATCCAAGATTATATTCAAACAGGTTTAATCACAAAAATATATATAGACAAATTATATTTAAATATATGTATTAATTATTTATCATCAATCACTTTGGAATACCTGATTAACTACAGATGTTTTAATCACTTATCAAAACATATTTAGAATTTTATCTTTCGTAAGAACATAATACAAGTTATTTGAAAGGACAAAGACTATATAAAACTACATTATTATCCTTTAGAAATCATAAGGATTGTTAATGTTAATGTTTTATTTAACACAATATATAATCATAATTTATTACTGAAATTAGCTTGCCACATATGGACCAATCTCACACCTTGTTATGTCACCTATGTACTACCTTTGCAAGAATAACCATGTATGCATTGTCATATTCTTATCAAGGTTTCAATCACACTTCTTTCAATCCAACCTTTTGTTAGACTGATTATGATTATACGGCTTTGAGATTTTAACAGTAGACCTATTTGATCCAATGGTAATTGATATCTCTTGTTATGCTAGTACAATACAGAGTTACTATTAAGTTGATTATGATTTCAAGCTTCTAACACAATTATATATGATTTCCATGTTGATAGATGCAAAAGCCAAAAGATGATTGAAAATTAAAAGGCATATATAGAATAAAACCTTAAAATAAAAGGCGTTTTGTCCTATAATTAAATTCAATCACATCAAACGGAAGCACTTTGGAACATTTTCACATTGTATCTCGTCTTTTTTAGAACTCGTATTCTTTTTGGGGATACTAAAAGAGGCTTTATTTGAATTCTTTGGTTGTTTTAGATGATGTCCATTACAATCTTCTGCATTTCCAGAACATTCTAGATGGTTGTAGCCATAGTTCCTTCCATATGTAGGATAATCGTAGTTATAACCATAATTGTTCCCATATCTGTATCTGTATCCATAACTTGGATATAAGTGATGGCCATCCGCTTCTTTTGTGTTGTCATTACAGGTTGTTCTGTGTTTTCAAACAAGTTGTTTGAACATTCTCCGTATTGCCAATGAACCATATCTTCCTTTTTTTCCAGCCTTCTTAAGAGATTTTAGAAGTCGGGTTGGGTCAATGTAACCTGAAATATTAATCTTCCCATCGTCCTGCATTTTTAATATAGTTACTCCTGCTTGGAGAAATTCATGAAATCTTAGAGACAAGCAATAATCATCATTAAAATAAAATAGTAACTTTATGAAAGAATAGAAGCATACCTTGAACACTTTTGACGACCATGTTCACCGTATCTTGCCATGAGTTTTTAAGATGCACCTTGATGGTGAAGTTCTAAAACAATAAGAAAACATATTAGTTAAAACATATGATCATGTATAGTAGTGACAGGGAAAGGTAAGGTTAGTGTACAACCGTGAATATTGGATATTCATCCTTTTTGGACTTGGATTCCATGAATGCCTTCATAGCTGGTCCAAAGCACATCAAAATTTAAAAGACAAATATATCCAATGTCCAAATGGCTCAATCAATCAAGAGTCAATACTACCTAAAGTTGTTGTTACAGGGTAGTTGCTAATGAAAAAGGTTTGGGCAAATCACATAAGCAATTTATATAGAATGGAAGTGGCTAATGGCTATTCAATTTTCAACAGACAGACAGATCGATTTGTTATCTGAAACGCAGAAGAGAGGTTGAGGGTTATAGCGGCCAATCAATTGTGGTGGTGGTATCCTAGAACAGAGTCGTGAGGGAGGGTTAATAAGGGTTTGGGGTTTTAAAATTGGGAGCATCATTGATTTTGAAAGGGATTCGCACAATCTGCAGGTGACTTTGATTTGAGAAAGAAAAATTAAGGAAATAAATCAACAAGATTTACACACTGAATGGAAGAAGAATAATATTATTATATTGTATGATACACGGGTCGCTCACCATGTCATCTATTATTGCCCATCTGCAACATTTCTCACCCGCCCAAATTAATTTTTAAAGTAACTACGATTTTGCTCATAGTAAATTAAATTAATCATTTTCTCTTACAAGTTTAAAACATTAAGTTAAGCCAAAACGATAATTATTATTATTATTATTATATTATTATTATTATTATATATTTTAATTCAAATGTTTCATTGTTTGAAAAAATAATATTCTGACTTTGCTGATTTTAAGCGGCATAACATCGGCATGTTATTCTGATTTTACTAAATATATTGATACCCATGGCCAACAATTCCTCTCTACAAACATACTTTGGAGCGTTAGCTTTCTAACTGAACGAAACAAACTAAAATCCATCCATATTAAAGCAATCAAATCGATGACTATAAATTAGATGCCTAGAATGGAAAGGATCTAAAAGAATTATCAATAGCTTAAAGTTTTTTACTCATATATAATATAACTCTTTAGCATCCTAAGCAACCAACTAACACAACTAACCAGTCTTTACATTGTGCATTCCAACACATAATTGGTATCTTCAATTTTCTGATAAATAATTTAAATTCATAGCTATTTTACCATTGCAATAAATAACTAATTCATGATCTATCATTATAAGGGTACGCCAAGTAAAACACTAAACTTAATTTTGATTTTATTTGAAGATATGCAGCTTAAGTGAAACTACAAACTTGGTGGTATTGTGAGCTAACATTATTGAGATATGTAAAAAAAAAGCATTCATTTCCAAGTGGTTGAATATTTAACTCTCATGCTAATTGAAAAATAAACTACAGTAATACTTAATTTGTATACCATTTAATAATTTTCTTAAAAAGCTACTACAGAATTTATATTCTAATAAAATTTGTTTTTGGAGGGACATATAATAATTTATCGTGAAGTTTTAGTTTACCGCTTCTATCTCCATTTAAATCAAACTAATTTTAAATAAGTAAATTAAATAAATAATATTTAAAATATAAATCTTATTATTAATAAAAAAATTTATTAAAACAAACTAAGTTATAACATTTTTGTTGTATCTTATCTTAAAGTATAATTTCATAATTTTTATTTTTATGACTTATTTCTAATTCTTTAAATTTATTATTTTATTAATTGCTAAGGACATGTAACATACAAAAATTTTATTAACATAATGATTTTAGCATTTTAAATAATTTTAAAACATGTAATACATGAGTTTTTAAGTTAGTATATATCAATACATTGTGTTTTTAGTTTGTTATTTAATTTATTTTAATTTAATCTAGGAATAAAGCCTGATCCACCAGGACTCCAAGAAGCCCATCCAATCCAACGAGAAAAAGAAAAGAAAAGAAAAGAAAAGAAAAGAAAAGAAAAGAAAAGAAAAGAAAAGAAAAGAAAAGAAAAGAAAAGAAAAGAAAAGGGGGAAAAATAAAAAACCTACCCAACTTGTCTTGTAATTTCGTGTCGTTTAGGGTTTCTTCTTTCATCGCGGGAGAAGGATTTTGACTCCTCCGAAGGTAAATTCATTTGTTAGCTACCATATGTATATATCTATGTTCCTGCAAACGCAAATCGATTAGAACTCAGTTGACTCGAGCGTGTATATGTCCTACTTGAAGCCGATTTCCGTTTTGACCAACTTGTTGGTGTTTCCCATGATTATCAACTTCCAGTTCATTAATATTGGATATCGATTGATGTATATATGCATTCAGGAATAATTTGATCGTTATTAATTTGTTGTTGTTAATACATTTGGATATTAGAAGCAACCAGGAGGCCTAAGCTTGGTTAGTCTAATTAGTGTCTTGTATTTTCTCTATTCCACAATCATAGAACATAAGTATATTTGATATAGCATTTGTGTACATCTTTTTGTGAGTGGGATGTTACAGGGTAACTTTGTTGTTGTTTGTTTATGACTTTAAAAGTGTTTGTTCTATCCAAAACAAAGGCCAAATTGCCTCTCTGTCTCCTACTTATTGCCATGATTCGTAGATGTTTTATATTAATCAAACCATCTGTTCACCGATTTTATGAGAGATTAGGGAAAGTAATAATTAATCGTTTTGGCTGAACTTAATGTTTTAAACTTGTAAGAGAAAATGATTAATTTAATTTAATAGAGCAAAATCGTAGTTACTTTAAACAATTAATTTGGGTGGGTGAGAAATATTGCAGATGGGCAATAATAGATGACATAGTGACCGACCCGTGTATCATATAATATAATAATAATATTATTCTTCCATTCCATGTGTAAATCTTGTTGATTTATTTCCTTAATTTTTCTTTCTCAAATTAAAGCCACCTTCAGATTGTGCAAATCCCTTCCAAAATCAATGATGCTTCCAATTTTAAAACCCCAAACCCTAATTAACCCTCCCTCACGACTCTGTTCTAGAATCCCACCACCACAATTGCTTGGCCGCTACAACCCTCAACCTCTCTTCTGCGTTTCAGGTAACAAATCGAACCGCATGTCTGTTGAAATTGAAATAGCCATTAGCCACTTCCATTCTTATATAACTGCTTCTGTGATTTGCCAAAACCTTTTTCATTAGCAACTACCCTGCAACAACTTTAGTTAGTCTTGACTCTTGATTGATTGAGCCATTTGGACATTGGATATATTGTCTTTTAAAATTTTGATATGCTTTGGACCAGCTATGAAGGCATTCATGGGATCCAAGTCCAAAAAGGATGAATATCCAGCATTCACGGTTGTACACCAACCTTACCTTTCCCTGTCACTACTATGCAGGATCATGTGTTTAATTAATATGTTTCTTATTGTTTTAGAACTTCACCATCAAGGTGCATCTTAAAAACTCATGGCAAGATACGGTGAACATGGTCGTCAAAAGTGTTCAAGGTATGTTTCTATTCTTTCAAAAAGTTACTCTTTTATTTTAATGATGATTATTGTTTGTCCCTAAGATTTTATGAATTTCTCCAAGCAGGAGTAACTACATTCAAAATGCAGGACGATGGGAAGATTAATATTTCAGGTTACATTGACCCAGCCCGACTTTTAAAAACTCTTAAGAAGGCTGGAAAAAAGGCAGAGATGGTGCATTGGCAATACGGAGAATGTTCAAACAACTTGTTTGAAAACACAGAACAACCTGTAAATGACAACGCAAAAGAAGCGGGTGGCCATCACTTATATCCAAGTTATGGATACGGATACGGGTATGGGAACAATTATGGTTATAACTACGATTATCCTACATATGGAAGGAACTATGCCTACAACCATCTAGAATGTTCCGGAAATACAAAAGATTGTAATGGACATCATTTGGAACAACCAAAGAATTCAGATAAAGCCTCTTTTAGTATCCCAAAAAAGATTACGAGTTCTAAGAAAGACCCGATACAATGTGAAAAGGTTCCAAAGTGCTGCCGTTTGATGTGATTGGATTTAATTATAGGACAAAATGCCTTTTATTTTAAGGTTTTATTTTATATACGCCTTTCAATTTTCAATCATCTTCTGGCTTCTGCATCTATTAACATGCAAATCATATATAATTGTGTTAGAAGCTTGAAATCATAATCAACTTAATAGTAACTTTGTATTGTACTAGCATAACAAGAGATATCAATTACCATTGGACCAAATAGGTTTACAGTTAAAATCTCTAAGCTGTATAATCATAATCAGTCTAACAAAAGGTTGGATTGAAAGAAGTGTGATTGAAACCTTGATAAGAATATGACAATGCATACATGGTTATTCTTGCAAAGGTAGTACATAGGTGACATAACAAGGTGTGAGATTGGTCCATATGTGGCAAGCTAATTTCAGTAATAAATTATGATTATATATTGTGTTAAATAAAACATTAACATTAACAATCCTTATGATTTCTAAAGGATAATAATGTAGTTTTATATAGTCTTTGTCCTTTCAAATAACTTGTATTATTTTCTTAAGAAAGATAAAATTCTAAATAGGATTTGATAAGTGATAAACACATCTGTAGTTAATTAGGCATTCCAAAGTGATGATGATGATAAATTAATACATATTTTTAAATGTAATTTGTATATATATTTTTGTGATTAAACCTCTTTTAAATATAATCTTGGATTTTTAATTATAAAAGGAATATGATGGACTGTTAACCAATGGGAAGGTGGTGTCATTTCTAATATATCTAGTTTGTTATTAAACAAGTTATAAAGGTTAACTAATTAGCCTAGATATACATAACTTAATCAAACATAAAACTTAAAATTCAAAAAGTAAAATAAATACAAAAATAAGAAAAACCATCCATTGCTCCATGCACCATCGTCCCTTCCCAAAAGCCAAGGCCAGTCAGCCACCATCCACCCACATCGCCAATCACCCTATGTTCTCGCCATGTGCCGTCTAGCTGACCACCGCCGAACTGCTACCTGTTGTGGTGGCCCTTGCCACCGTTCACATATGATCTTTCACCAATTCACCATTAATAACTCCTTCGAGTTTAATTTCTTTCGCGTTCATGTCCTTCAATTCCAAAAAGATTTGGTTTGAATGATTTTATTCAGGACCCTTCTATTATTGTATTTTTATTTTCCTTTAGAGTAAATGAAGGTTCATTTTACCTTAAAAGATATTATTTAATAGTGTTTTTTTTTAATATTAAATTTCCTATAGGTTGAAGCTAAGGTCCTTAAAATATCATCCAAATTAAGCGAAACGCGTGTGGAGAGAGAAAGGGAAATTGAAGTTGTCATTCACTCATTCAAAGCATCAAGTGAAGAAAACTGTACCAACAAAAGAAATGCTTTATAGGCTACAAACCCAATACTCACCTGCACACCACCAAACGCCAAAAATGATGTACTGGTATCAATGCAAGTGTAGCATAAAAGCACGGGTTCAATCACATGATTGAGATATAGATATATATATATGTGTGTGTGTGTGATGGGTGCAGGCTGCATCTAGCAGGAAAGACGAGATCGAGTAGGAGAAATGGCAGAATACTGTGTGACAGGCGGAACGGGCTTCATAGCAGCTTACCTCATCAAATCGCTGCTCGAACAAGGTCATACTGTTCGAGCCACCGTCAGGGATCCAGGTACACCACATCTCACAAACCATCAAATTATTCATAGAAAACTTGTTAATACTAATAATAATCTTTCTAAACAAATCATCTACAACTTTTTCATCCTATTATTTAATTTAGCTCAAGATTATATTACTCTGTTGAAAAAGCTAAGCATGAGGAAGAACTATAAGGCAGATGTTGCTGTCTAAAGACCGTGAACTAATTACTGTCTCCTTCCAAGATATATAATGTTTCATTTGTACTTGGGAAATTAAGAACCACATCGATACTGGTTTAGCCAACCTTCTTCACTTCCACTAGAACCGTCAAGTTAAAAATCAAAGATCTTGAATCAATGGGTCTCCTTGACAATGCACAAAGTAAAGCAAATATTTCAAGCAATTCTTAATCTGGGAATTCAGTCCAATGAAAACTACACCACCTTTTCTTTTGTTAAAGGGTAGATGTACTCAATTTTTCTTGCAACAGCATACTTATTGTAGTAGGGCAGCGGAGGACCATCCTTTTAGTCTTTCCATTATACTGTCAACTTTTATACTATTTCCAAGTATAAATGAATCAAAGATTGAAAGATGATTAATTATACTTGAACTCGATAGAAATTACATGAATTCATCATCATCGATTTGTTTACGTTGACCCATATATATACATTGCACTAGAGTTTCTAAGATAGACATGTTAACTAAGGACCCTTTGACTTTACAATAATACAAAATGTACACAAACTATAACTTATCATTAATTACTTATTTGACACGTAACTTCAAATCAAACTTGTATCCAACAATCCAGTCCAACATGTACTTCCTCTATGAATGTTATTTGGCAGCAAAATGTCATGCTTGTTCTTTCTAGATAATAGCACGATGTTATTTTGATGTGTACCATAAGTTTGAGCTAAAAAGTTTTACAACATTCATTTCTTTAGATTGTAGAACTATTCATGGCAATTGACAATATTTTGAAGGCAACAATTTAGCCTAAAAATTACTACTTAGATTTGAACAAGATAAGATCATTCGGGATGGATTGTTTGCATTTGGTTATTAGTGATTCTCATCATACGTCGAGTGTATAAAAAAGTTGTCATCAGTTCATCACTAACGAACTTCCATGTTTAATTTCATTATTGTATGTTTTGTTAACGAAATCTTTACATGTTAAATGACTTAAATGCTATTCAATACAATGCAAGATGGAAAAAACAGATAAAGTAAAACTTATTCTTTCGTGTTTGCAGTTCAAATCAAATTACATAATATTAAATAATAAATTGTCATTTATTGGTTGAAATAGTCTTTAACATTTTTCGGTCAAACTAGGCTCCCCTTGTTCTCCAAATAACATGCATGCTAATTTGTGACAAGAGAACAAGGGAAAGAACAATTTGAAAGAGAAAACATTAATCCTTTCAACCCATTGATAATTTATAGTCATGGAATCCACATATAGTCATGAGTATAACAGTGTGATTGACAAATTTCTTAATTCTCAATATGTAAGTGCAAAAATGTCAAAGCAGAGCTGTATTTTTTTTATCTATTCTGATTCAGGATGGCCATTTATTTGTGCGCAACCACAAATATTATGACAATTTGATGACATTTTACGCAATTATTTCTTCTCACATTTTGTCAGAACATATCGAGAAAGTAGGGTACCTGTTGGAGATGAAAGGGGCCCAAGATAGACTAAAGCTTATGAAGGCTGATCTCATGGTAGAAGGAAGTTTTGACCAGGCTGTAGATGGCGTTGATGGGGTTTTCCACACTGCATCTCCTGTGATTGTTCCATATAACAATAATATCCAAGTAATTTTAAACTTCAAATTTGCATCAATATAAAAAATCTATTTTTTTAGAAAAAAAAATCTCCATCCTTTCCGATATCATAGCTGCAGTTTTACTTTCAAGATCAATCTACCATTTCTAAAGTTCAAAATTGATATAAATTCCCTTGTAACTTATAAGACCTCCACTTTCACATGTGAATATCTTAATAACTTTAGGCTTACTTTATATATCCAATTGAGATTTAATAATAAGATACTACAAACATAACAATACTATCTTTTACAGGAATCACTAATTGATCCATGCATAAAGGGAACCTTGAATGTGTTGACATCATGCAAAAAAGCCAAAAGTATCAAAAGGGTAGTGTTGACCTCATCCTGCTCTTCGATTAGATATCGTTATGATGTCAAACAAATTTATCTTCTTAATGAATCGCACTGGAGCGACATTGAATACTGCAAACAGTACAATGTAAGGAACATTTATAACATAAAAAAGTTAAGTAGTCTTAATAATCATCATCTGAACAAAGTTATGTTGTTGATTACATTCAGCTTTGGTACGCATATGCAAAGACAATAGCAGAGCAAGATGCATGGAGAGTAGCAAAGGAGAGTGGGATTGATCTTGTCGTTGTAAACCCTTCATATGTGGTGGGCCCGTTGCTAGCACCACAGCCTACAAGTACACTTCAAATGATACTTGCCTATGTTAAAGGTAACAAATATACTATTTTGGATTTTTGGGTTAGTACATTACTTACAGTGATTGATGCTTTAAACTAGAGATGGTAAAATAAGGATGTTGGGCCAACAGGTAGGATTTACACTGGAGATGGCAAAAGCTAATAACTTTTACTAATTTAGATGTTGAATTGCATGAACTTTTTCATATCAGGGGCAGTAGAAGAATACCCAAACATGACAATAGGATTCGTGCACATAGATGATGTGGTGGCAGCTCATATTTTAGCAATGGAGAACAAAGAGGCTGCAGGCAGACTTATATGTTCAAGCACAGTGGCTCATTGGTCTGAGGTCATTCAGATGCTTAAATCAAAATATCCATCTTATCCTTGTGTAGACAAGTAAGCATTACATATATCTCCTATTACACAAGAAATCAAATCTTAGATGCTGAATGTTACTTATCGAATAAATGTGAATGAATATCATCAGGTGTAGCAGTGAAAAAGGGAATAACAACCCACATAGCATGGATAGCAATAAGATATTACAACTGGGATTGCCTCCACTCAAAACACTTGAGAAAATGTTTGATGATTGCATCATAAGTTTTCAAGAGAAGGGATTTCTGTGAAGTTTATCATAATTAATTATGTAATAATCTCCTACAAAAATCATATTGCTTTTGGTATATGTAGTGAGTGAGTCTTTTTTTTTTATTTTATAATATACAAACGCTTCCATTCAAGATACAGATTTTTGATAACTTACCATGGTGTTGGATGTGCAAAGTAGGACTCTGGTGTATAATCTAAATGAAGCTCCGCATTCAACAATCCATGACATCATTAGTAATATTAGATGTGGCAGGAAAAAACCAAAAGCTTTTCTTTGCTTGTGTTGTAACAATCGGTTAACATGAATGAAAGATCAACGGTCAACTAAAATTGAAATATTTATTACTTTTTATGGCATCAAGAAAACCAACCCATAATAAAGTCGAAACGAGCCATTAATAATAATGGGCTTAGCCGAGATTATTTAAATAAAATAAGCAGGTAATGGAGTATGGACCGAGTAGACCTTACATGTTATGTGTTTGGCGAGTTTAAGGTCCCGAGAACGACCTGTATATAATAATGGATTAGCTTGAGCAACTCTCATTTGCAACTCAACATCTCAAATTCTAGAGAGAGTGTAGAGAGAGAGTGTAGAGAGAGAAAGTGGAGAGAATTGAAGATTTAAGGCTCGATTGATCACGGGATTAAAGATCGGTGTTCGTGGGCATCCAAACAACAAGAAAAAACCAAAAATCCAGGTATCATTAATCGTTTCTTTTGATGTAAACCCGGATTATAGGGTTTGAGGTTTTTGAAAGTGGCAAAAATTCGCCCAAAACTCAGGTTTTTGTGTAATAAAACATGTAAGAAGCTTAAATATAGATTATTGGGTGATAAACCAAGTATTTGGATGTAAAAGATTGAAGTTTTGGGTCAAAAATGGGTTGGTTCGTAATTTCAACCCGTTATGCGAAACTGGGTGTTCATCCAATGAAATTATGTATTCGTCCAGCAAAACTATGGGTCTTCCTGCGAAACTACAGTTTCGCACGTAGTTTCGCAGACAGGGTTATCCAACGAAAGTTGAGCAAAACTGGTAGCGAAACTGGCAGTGAAGATGCCAGCGAAACTGCTAGCGAAACTAGTAGCGAAACTGCTGAGCTTCCAGCGAAATTAGGCAGAAATTAACCCCTTTGAGTATTAACTTATCTGCAGGCTGTGTAGTTCAACCCTTGCTTTGAAAGCTTGATTGAAAAGCTACTCATCGAGTCCAGCTGAGTTCTAGATCCTTTATTTTAAAGGTTTTAAACTAGTTTGGGGCTGGAATGCATGCTAAATATACATTTTAAACGACCAAGATTTTAAGAGGTTTTAACAGAAAGATTGATTTTTCTATAAGCATATTTGCTATATAAAAATGTTGAAATAAAAATTTTCACGTTGACCTGCCAGCGTGACCCCAGCCAGGGGCGTTGCCCCTTGCACCCCACTAGGGGCTGCTGCCCCTAGGACCCCGCTGTCAAGGGCTGCCACCCCTGAACCCCCGTTGTCCCGCGGAGGATCGGTTATGTTTTATGATGACATGTTCTTGTTGTGCATATGTATGTGTATGTGAATGGATGACTTGTGATGTTTATGATGAGTGTGATAGGGTGTGCGATGTTTATGTGATGCTATGTGTGAATGTGTTGTGTTGACCTTATGTTCCTATTATGTATTATTTCGTGACTTACATATTATGAGTATGAAATGAATGAGAAGTATTATGTAACGTAAAGCAGAAGTTATGATAATAATAAGTGAAACGTAAAGAAAGAATGAATGCATGCATTAATGAACGAATAAAAGTAAAGAAAGTCTCGCAAGCCTTGTATGGAGATTCACGCCAAATGAAGGGTGTTAGTTCAATGGTGTATGGGTTAGCTACCTCAAAAGGATGCACACTAGGGTCTGTCTTTGTGACTGACCATTTGTATGGAACCTTTTTCGCTTACCCCATTACTGTAGTCAAGCCACTGGACGTAATGTATGGGAGTTTATTTATAGACTTCGGCCCAGTACCCGCTTTATACATGACGGTAGGGTATAGCACATGGCAATAGTACACCTGAATTTACCCCGGTACTATGGTCAGGCCACCGAGCGCAATGTACGGGGGTCTTTGATAGACCTCGGCCCAGGACCTGCTTTATGCATGACGGTGGGGGTAAAGTTCATAGTATTGGTATGGAATGTAAAGAAGTAATGATGAACATACGTAATGAACGGTAAGGAAGATAACGAATGATAACGAGGACGTATGATGACGAATGAAAGAAAGTTAACAGACGATGATGAAATATAATAATGTTATTACCTGTATGTACGTATGATGCTTGATCGCGTAAGAATGTAAAGAAAAGTTTTAAACGGAAGTGAAAGTATTTAATTTATAAAACTAAAACTCACACGGCAACGCTGAATTTTATGTATTTTTCAGTTGACAAGTAAATGTTGTTGAGGATGGCACGAGGTGGCTACTGGCTTGTTTTGGATGGCATCCATTTATGTTGTGATAATGTTTTTGCATTGTAATGCGAACAAACGATATTTTGTAATAAATGTTGTATTATTTTGCAAAAAAAATATTTATATGAAATGAAATGGTTGTTTAAAATGATTCTGCGGCTATGATTTTGTAAAGTTAATATCAATTATATGTTTTATGTGTGATGATTGACCAACTGTGAGCGTCCTGGGAACAGGGCCTTACACCAACAATCAAAACAGAAAATACAACAACTCAAATATTAAACTTTCCAACTTGTAAAGTTAAAAGTACATATCGGAGAACATGACTACAATGAACAAATTAAAAAAAAACGAAAAAAAGAAGCAAAGACTGTAGCAGAATTAAAACATCTACATTTGCTCAGTCGGCAAGTGGTTATTAGATAATTGGAGTCAGGTAAACATGCTCTTTGTCATGGTTGATCAGCAGATGTTGAGGTGAGGTCATCATCCGGTCTGCTAACTACACCCAACAATTTCTTTTGTATATCTGGTCTTGAGGTTTGACTCCAATCATAATCTCGCAGATAGTTTGGCATTTCAGATGATGAGTCGGTGGCTTCTGGGTCGGAGCAGATGAGTCGAATTTTGAGAAGGTTTTTGCGATGACTTGGGATGATTCTTCTTCTTATTCTTCTTCTTCTTCTTCTTACAATCACAGGTAATCAGTAAAACTGCTCTAGGAACAATGAAGAAACAATGAAACCTGAAGTCATATAAACTTCTAATTGTTTGATATTATAATATATTAATGTATTGTAATCAAAATATTGTAACTTTTGAATAAAAGTTTGCTTCCGCCGTAAGTTGTATCGATTGTGTACGCCCGCCCGGTTACGAGTGTGGTGTTACATCAATCTTGGTTTAGATGAGGATTGTAAATGATTTGGGAGGGTTGAGAACACCTAAAATTGGATGGAAATCGTCAATTTTCATGCGTGGGAAGTTATACCTTGAATTGCACTTGAATATGTTAAAAAAAACTTAAATTTTCCCAAAATATGAATTTGTTGGGCTACCTGCACCCGCCATATCACACGTTGGTCACCGTATAAGTCCTCCAACTTTCTAAATTTTTTAAGCAAATATGCCAATTAATATGCTATTGATAAGCTCACCAGGGTAGCATACGCCCCTCCCCGACGTATGATACACCAGATACCTTGTTTCCTCTTTGTTTTCTACAACTTTTGATTTGCTATTAATAATGATAATAATGATAATGATGATGATAATAACAATAACAATAGTAATAGTAATAATAATGATAATAATAATAATAACTAATAATAATAATAAAAATAATAGTAAAATAATAATAATAATAATAATAATAATAATAATAATAATAATAATAACGACGACAATGACGACAATGGTGGTGGTCGCTTTCTTATTACACATGGTGCCCACGATGTTAGTTAAAAAACCGTTTGTGCTTGATGTTTATTTTTTTATTTGGTACGTCGATGATGATGGAGTTTATCCCATTTGAGACTCCTAGCTTGATGTTCGTCTTAGTTTATTATACATTCACATCTTCCTACTATAATAAAAAATATATTGGATGACATGTTTAATATCACAATTATCCTTACCAAAAATTTTCCGCTCTCCATATTAAATAATTACCTTGAATACTAATAATATTATTTAACATTTTTTTAGATTTAATAAATTAAGAAAGAGATCTATTTATTATTGTTATTTCTACAAAATAATTTTTTTTAAAAAATGATATTTTTATATGGTTGTTTTAAAACAAAATATTTATTTTTGTGGAAAAAAATTAAAAATAAAATTTTAAAAAGTTGATATATATGTTTTATTATTATAATCATCTCTCGTATGTAATTTTAGTAACATATTTTAGAATATCATTTTATATTTATTAAATTTTATTATATTAATATTATATTTTATTTAACACGTGTAACATGAGTTTACTAAAACTTATACTTTAATAAAATAGTAAAGAAAATGACACGTATCATCATATGATTTCTATTCAATTTTATTTTCCCGCACATAGTCACTACTAATTTTTGACAAATAATTAATCTGTGTCAATTTTGTTCCATTTTAAGTAACCAAAATAAATTTTCACTTTAATCGACTCTAATATTTCAAGCAACTAAATTATTTATTCATTTCAGTTTTTACCTACATGTTTATCACAATTTAGTTTATTATCAATTTAATTGATGAATTATATATATTTGAATTTTACATGATTTTATAAAGAAAATATCCAACTAAGAAAAACTTCAATCACATATTTACATATTTAAAGATTTAATATTTATTATGATTTATTGACTCACAACATATATTTTTATCATATCACCGTAACAAAAAAAATATTCAAAGATCATTTCGTTTCATTACATCTTGAAACATTTATTTTCAACACATTATTAATTGAAATGATTTTACTTTGCGAGCAGGATTATCAAAATTTAAGTAATTCTTTAATAAACATAAATTATATCACTTGAAAAGTGACATTTAAATCTAAAATTCATTTTAAATTTTCATATTTGCCAAATTTATATATTATAGCGCATTTCTAGTTTTTTTAATCACAGTAACAGACGTTAAACCAATGAACAAATGTTATTATTAAAAAGCCAACATTATATATTACATCACCACTTTATAAAAATGCAATGACTGTCTTGTGTCATGTAGTTTAAATGTTTTATTTTATCATTTTTCAATCCCATTTTGGAACGTGCTCTATTTAATTGTGGGAGTATAGGTTTGTAAAAAGTCTTGTCATATATAAGAAGTATTATAATACAAAATAAAATATATAGTAGTGCTAAACTGACAACTAAATGAACCCACTATTTTTTGGTTTTTGTTTGTTTTGTAGATGTGATTGATGTCACTGTTGATTTTTAAATATCGAAGATATATTCGTGCAAAACGAAAAAAATCGACCAAATTGACATTTTAAATACAAGATTTAGATTTTGCATTTTTAGAAACAATAACCGTAAAATGATAGGAATTATCATTGTATAGGTATCAGGTATCGTTGTGTAATTATTTTTCATTTAATTTCAAATATATACATATTTATGGTTCAATTTTTTTAATTATTTAACCTGTGTAATATATAAAGTTTTAAAATTATTATATTATAAATATAGATGTATGATCTTTATTATTTTAAATGGTTTTGTAAGACATTTAATGTTTATCAATATCATGTTTACCCATCCCAATAAGTTTAATAACTTCACGAGATATTTTTGTGTTTTTAAGTTGTTCTCAACTAAAGACATCTTAACTTGCACTTCCATGTAACAAATAAAACATGAAAATAGGAAAGAGTTTGTTTTAGTCGTCTCATTTAGGGATAAGATTCGTATTGGTACCATACCGAACCGGTATCAAAAGGAAAGTACTGATCTCGAAAATCATCAAAATTGGGCATGGTACCTGTTTGGTTTTGATATTTGATATCAGCTGCTTATCCCCGGCCCTATTGATTCTTTTGAAATAGCTATCAAAAGAAATGATATACTATCGAGGAGGTGTAATAGTCATGATCTATCGTTAAAAAATACGTTGATACGAGTAATAGCTTCTAAATGAGTGACTAGGGAATTGATATAGAAACGAGTGGTGCCCTAGGTTTGCTTATGTAAAACTATTCTTACGTTTGTAAATTATTTTTAAAAAGAAAGTAATACCAAATTAAAATCCTTAGTTGAATTACGTTTTTCTAGTATCAAAAAGTTAATTTCTTCTTTTACGTAATGAGATGATGTAGGACCTGATTATCTGAATAAGCCCGCAAACAAAGTAATTACTGGACATGATCCACGTGCCCACGAAAACATGAAAAATAACTACTGAAGATGGGCCTGGGCCTGCAAATTGATCTCAGAGTTTCAGCAATTTCACGTGTAGTCGACTCACAGCAGAGGCGCGTGCTTGTTACGAGTTTGCCTTGAGAAAGGGGGTATACTAATACCATACCACCACCACCACCACCACCACCACCACCACCACCACCGCCGCCGCCGCCGCCGCCGTATGCGTATCCACCCCCAACACACACACACACACACACACACACACGGAAGAGTGAAAACGAATTGAAATCCGGTAGGAGCATCCTTTCTTTTTCCTCCAGCATTTGAGATTGCTTCTTTCATTTCTCTCCTTTTCGTTTTCGTCACGTAATTCCATTGCCTTTTTCATTTCTCACTGCAGACGAAGATGAAGGTTTTTGTGAAAACTTTGAAGGGAACTCACTTCGAAATCCAAGTAAACCCCCAAGATACGGTTCGTCTCCTTTCAATTCCTCTTCTCTTTCTATCCAATCCTCATCTTTCTATGTTTAATTCATTGCAAGTTAGGGTTTTTTTCTTTTTTACGTTTGTCTTCAACAACTCTGAAATTTTAATTTTTTTAGGGTTCAAGATTCTACAATTGTTAATTAGATTGTACCTTTGTCTTCTCATGCTAATTGATATATGCTTGATGAAAAGATAGGAAATTTTTGTTGATACAGTCGGAACCTTAGGCATGTTCTGTTAATCTATCAAGGTGCTACTTTTAATCGTCAAATTGGGATGTGAAATTGATTCTTGCGGGCTGTCACCAAGCCTGGAAATGCTTGTACTTTTTTTCTTTTCCGACTTTACTTATATATTTTATACAGCTGATTACTTGTGGACTTTTGTTAAAATTCTTTTTAAATAGAATGTTAAAGATGTGGTTGGAAGCTGTTACCTTGTTAGAGAAGTGAGTGATAATTATACTCGATAGTCCATGTCCAACAACAAAGTATGATATTTTCCTACATAGTTGTTAATGTTTACTTGTTTAGTATAGTCTAAGCTAAGTTACTTAAGGAATCAGTTGAATTTCGAATAGCCAAGTTCCATGAACTTGTCTCATTCTGCCATAGTGGTCCACAAAGTGATTGGTTGCTTACTCAGAAAGTAGTGGCAGTCACATATGTAGTTTTCTGACATAATGCATGCAAGTTGAAGAGCTGCTTGTTGTTGTCTGTCTATGATGATTCTTACTGATCTCTGCATGGAAGTTAATCATTATATCACAAAGTTTACTACGTTGTTTGAAGGAAATTTGGACCTGTATACTTTAGTTATAACATTAGAGCTCATGTGACACTCAGTTTAAAATATATTTCTAGAATTATGTAATTTCCATGCTGACCCTAATAGACATTGTAAACTGCACCTATATGTTCTTTGTCTTGCTGATGTATGCCAACTGTGTAATAACATCCTAAACTTTTGCAGTTCACCATGTTGCTTATACTACTGATTCTATTAAATTTAACTGATATGGAACTAGGACGACCTTTAGTTGCTGGATTCACTCATTCACCGTTTATAACTTCTGATTTGAAAATTACGTCATAAGTTATTTTTCTGTTTGTTATAGTATCTCTTTATTATTATAAAAAAACTATGTGCTCCTTTATTAAACTAAAAGTTTTTGACGCAGTACTAACTATCAAAGGAATATACCAAATGCAGTTAAGTATAGTCATAACCTAGAATATTGGAAATGAAGTTCAAATTTTCCAGGCAATTACTAACTTATATGAAACCTTTTATAAGATTATAAGTTCCATGTTATCAGTTAAGAAGAGTCAGCTAATTTCTGAAGCCAGGATGGGATAGTAATATTAGCCTTGCATATGCATACATACAATATTCTTGTGTAATGAAAATCACTCTTTCTCTCACACACTTTCTTGCTTCATTTGTTTAGGCTTTGCTTCTATAAAATTTTAGTTTTTGCTTCTTTTGCTTGCTTTACCCACCATCCGTAGCTCTTTAATTGTGCTTTTCTTGACAAGAATTGATTTTTAGTTCTACCATTTCACATCTGTCCAACTGTTAAGAAGTTTTATGAATTAATCACACTGTACATAATGTAAAGGAACTTATACCACTAAACTAAAATCATTATTTGAATCTCCATTTACATTTGGTCACACAATATAGTTATGTAAACAATTCACCTTTCAGTCCACTAGACAGAGGACTACTAGAACTCCATCATTATTTTCCTCTTCTGTTTCAGTCCTGTATTCTTCTTCGAATCTTTATTCTTCAGATGCTTATAGAAGATGATCTCTCCCTCATGTATACCCTCATTCTTCACATCTTCATACAGAACAAACTTTTCAAACTCTGCCTTGTAGTGTGTTTCCTTGGCTCTCTTTCTGGTATGTAGGTTTTGGATCCTCCTCAAGATCTTCTATTGATTCAGTCCTCAAAATCATCTTTAATTCAACCTCTACCGGAAGTTTGGGAGTTTACTCTTTTCTGGGCTCTGAATCTGACTTAATATCCTTTTCGGGGAAGGGGGTATATCAACTGAATCATCTCTTAATGTGGAAACATAGCTCCTCTCAAACGCTTCTTCGATCTCCTACAGTCCTAATAAAAAGAATGACAATGAATTGTTGATTGGGTGCCAGTTTCCTGCATAATGTAAAGGAACTTATTCCTCTATAGAAAAATCATAAGTAATATAGCCTATGAGTCATAACTCATAAGTATTACATATATAATGCTAGGCTTAAGGCTATCTAGCTACCCAGTTCTTCTGAACTTTGGTCCGGATACCATTTTGTAACCCAATGGCCAATACTATCATCCTCTTTGGCCACAAGTTACAGCATGGGCTCATGGGTTTATAAAACATGTTACTATGTTGGAGGGGTTGCTCCCAGTGAATTCTATGATCAGTGACAAGCATTGATTCCTTTATTAACATGTTTGATGTTATTGAACCTTTCTTATGCTAGGCTGTAAAAATTATGGCACTTGCTATATCATGTTGTTCCAATCTTGTATATTCCCTTTTATCAATTTTCTTTTTATGGTATATTATCTTTCTACCTTACATGCCATACTTTGTGCCATCCATCTTTTAATCAGTTTGCTTGAAGTTTTGTATATGGTGGTAAGAAGTGTGATTATTGATGCAGGTTGCTGATGTGAAGAAAAATATAGAAACTGTACAGGGACACGATGTTTATCCCGCTGCACAGCAGATGCTTATCCATCAGGGTAAAGTGCTTAAGGATGCCACCACCTTGGAAGAGAACAAAGTTGCTGAAAATTCTTTTATTGTCATTATGCTATCAAAGGTTCCATTTATCTCCAGATATGCAAGTATCTTTAAATTATCAAACATGTCCTTTTAGGAAGAAAGGGAGTTGATTATGACTTTGTGCATAGAAATGCATTAGTTAAAACTAAGGACGTCACTTGTTTATTAGATACTATTCTAGCTGTTTTAATCAAAAAAGTCATATTAGCTAGCAGTATGGACCAGTTTTTTATTGATTCTATGGTTATGAATTTTTTTTAATTAATCATCTAATGTGTATTACCCTAGAGTAATATATATGCAGACTAAATCTTTATAGTGTTTCATATTAGAGTGTTTTATCACAATGCTAAATTAAACTTATTGATGTGGGATGCACATCAGGACTTAGTTTCATTAATCTGAGACTCTGGGTATATCTATGTTTATTGTGAAAATTATTATTATTATTTTTTTGCGTACCTTCAATACCTTCATGTCACCGCACGTACCTAATGTTGAACTGTTATTTAGTAAATATTTATTTTCCAACTTATTCCAATGTTTAATAATAAATGCAGAGTAAGGTACCCTCAGGCCAAACCTCAACATCATCAACTGCCCCTAAGGTATTGACTTATATGCTTGAACTTTTATTTTTTTGCACTTATAGTGATGTTTTAGTTGCATGTGAAGTTTGTGTGCGGTTTGCATTGAATATACCGTGTCATGCAGGCACCTCAGACAAGTGCCAATCCCCCGGCACCAGCTGTATCTCAGGCTCCATCCCCAGCTGTGACACAGTAAGCTTACGCTGTTACATATTTATGTGTACCTATTTTTTATTTCATTTTCACAATTTTTGCTATTTAATCTACTGTTCTCTGATTGCAGGCCTGTGTCTGTTCCTTCAACCACTCCAGCTTCAGAGCCAGCCACTACTGTGAATGCTCCGTCAGTATTTTGCCTATAGGACACCATAGCTAATCATATATTTAATCTAGTGAACAGTCAAATTAGGTGGTTTACTGAAGTAATTTGATGATGAATGGTGATATTATAGGTCAGAGAATGTATATGATCAAGCAGCATCAAATCTGGTTGCCGGAAGCAATTTGGAGGGTACAATCCAGCATCTGCTTGATATGGGTGGGGGGACTTGGGATCGGGATACGGTTGTACGTGCACTTCGTGCTGCTTTCAACAATCCAGAAAGAGCTGTTGAGTATCTCTATTCTGTAAGTGCTTTGGCACTTTTACATTCAAATTATTATTTTAAATCTAAACATGAAGTATATAATGAATGAAAACTAATATAATGTTAGGGAATTCCTGAGCCAGCTGATCTTCCCCCAGCAGCAGGAGCTTCACCAGTGCCAGGTGTGCAGGCGGTGAACCCCCCTGCTCAGCCTGCACAACCAGCAGGAGCTGTGCCTTCGACTGGACCAAATGCAAATCCCTTGGATCTCTTTCCTCAGGTATTTTGTTGACATGTAAATATTTTTAATTCTATCATGATCACGTTAAATGATTAAGTCGTTACATTTGGCCTAGGGTCTTCCTGACATGGGTGCAAATGCTCCTGCTGGTGCTGCAGGCAACCTTGATTTTCTCCGTAACAGTCCACAGGTATAGACACAAGTCCACCACACAAGCACTGTCACACATATACTCAAGCTTCAGTTCAATTAATTAGCCATCTGTATTCCTGTTTCCAGTTCCAAGCACTTCGTGCCATGGTGCAAGCTAATCCACAGATCTTGCAGGTATATATCAAATTTGTTTTGATGCATGTGGTTATGTTATACACACACGTACACACATGATTAGATACAGTAATTTATGAAACTGGCATGTTATCATAATGATGTTGACAGCCTATGCTTCAAGAGCTGGGTAAGCAAAATCCTCACTTGGTGAGACTCATTCAGGAGCATCAGGCTGATTTTCTTCGACTGATTAATGAACCTGTAGAAGGCGGAGAGTATGTTATGTCTGCCAATGCCTAATCTTTTGTACTTGGGATTTATTTATTAATCTATTGTTTTTTACACAAACTAATTGGGCCTGCATAAATTTCAGGAATGTACTCGGAGATCTTGCTGCAGCAATGCCACAGGCTGTAACTGTGACACCTGAGGAACGTGAAGCCATTGAGCGCGTGAGTTTCAGCTTGATATACAGATATACAGATACAGATATACAGATATATATATATATATATTATATATATATATATATAATATATATATATATATATAATATATATATATATATATATCTGTATATCTGTATCTGCTTGACTAATAAATTGTAGGCAAAAATGTATAGGAGATTTTTAAAGTGGTGATATTTGTTTCAGCTTGAAGCAATGGGTTTTGATAGAGCACTAGTATTAGAGGTGTTCTTCGCATGCAACAAGAACGAGGAGCTGGCAGCCAATTACCTATTAGATCACATGCATGAGTTTGAGGACTAGTTATAGTGTTGTTGATAAAACGGTAATGGTGGACTAATCGATCCCCTGCCTTTGCTGCTGTCATTTCTTCTCTTTTCTGTGTTCATCATCATCATTATCATCTTTTTTTCCCCTTAATTTTCTGAGTGGTTATACTTGTGGAAATATGTGAGCGAGTGTCAGGGAAAGACGGAATTTGGCCTGTAAGCAGCATCTCTCTTATTGAATTTGCACTTGCTCTGTATTTTGGACCTTGTATTTTTATGGCCGTAGTGTTATTGGTCTCATCACACACATTCTAAGATTGGTTTACTTTGGCTTTTGAGGCCCAAGCTTCGTGTTGTAAATAGCTCCATCAACACCAGTTTCAAATTACATGATCGAAAGTGGAATAGTTCTACGCTTATCCTGGGATATTGATGCACACCTACACCACCCAATCTAATAGTAGGGTTTTTGATTCAGTCTACGGTTACAGCTGCCCACCTGGGGATAAATCTGCTACCTTGGATCACCACTATCGAGCTAGTAGAGTCTTGTTAACTCAACAAAGAATTAACAAACTGTATTGATCTTTTCATAAACATTCTTTGCCGTTTCCTACATTCTACTCAATTACGTAGGGAGAGTTTACAATGCAACTGGTTTTTGGTAGTTAACCCAAAATGGACTGAAAAGAAAACAATGTGTAGATCAACAAACACAGAAATAACATAAAACGGAATTCCAATATAAGAAAACATGACAATTGACAGCTGCATTGGGTATGGGTTGCGTGGATTCACTAGTTCATGTAATGGTGTGCATTTGACAGAATATGCATCATCTTGAACCTTTAAGGAGTAACATCTTAGTATTTATTATGCAAGAGTCGAATGTACTTGTAGTGATGTGCTACTAAAACAAACAAGTGTTCATGAAGAATTAAAAAAAACATAAATTATTTGTAGATAATGTTTATTCGAATTCATATATATCACTGCTATAAATTCATATACTTCATCACTATAGTGCAAAAGATAAAGTTTTATATAAACAAATGCCTCCTCGTTCTTTCTTCAATGGATGCATTTGAGGAAATAACATATCTGATTAAAGAAGTAAAAAACATCGATCCTATTGATTGAAGATTGAACTCATTTGTCATGTGTGTTCTTTCATTTATGCATTTGGGGAAATGCCTCCTCGTTCTTTCTTTAAGGTTGGTTTTCTCTTCCCACAAAATTCAACTGCCTTTTACATCATACCTTTAACTTTATAACTCTAATGATATAGATAGTTCTCATAAAAATGCTGGTCTTTTCTCTCTAAATCGACTGAGCCACCTTATTTAGTTAGTGACAGTGGTTGATTATATCTCCGCCGTCTGATTGTAGAATGTATCTATAGATTCACATTATTGTTCACATATATCTTCAGGTGCATGATTTTGCAGAGGGAGAATCCACATTGAGTCCTAGATCAACTGGTTTAGGAGAGACACCCTATGACTTTCCAAAGTGAAGGTCATGAGTTGAAGTCTCACTAGATACAATATGTTTTTAGTGGGCCAATGGTTTTTACCACAGTGGACCTTTAGGTGGTGGGTTTTCTTTGGAATGGTGGCGAGCTTGGTCACCAGCGTTGTCTGTGTTCGCGGGCGTGGTGACCTTTCGCCAATGGGTTTACCCGGGTGACCGGGCTTAAAAAATTATTCGTTGGCCGTTAAAAAAAAGAAAAAAAGAATCCACATTGAGTCCAAGGACAAAGATGATTAGGTTTTTAAGCTGGGCAGCAGATGTCTTCTAATGTTGTTAGTACCAACTGACTGGTGTAATGATGTATGATGAGAATTGGTGTTTGCCAATTAATTCTTCCATGATTTTACATACAGTAAAAAGAGAAAGGATGTGAATCTTATAGCTATAATAATGGTGTTAGTTATTAGAATGTGGGTGAGCTCTAGCTTGGGAACATTTACAATATAATGACTCATTGATCTGGAAAAGTTGGTGGTTTTGAGGGGTCAATACTCAATAGGCCAGGTCGACCAATTAGAAAGGTTACAGAGTTAAGGGATGAAAAGTAGAAAAGTTTGATAGTGCTGGGAGGACCTTATTTGACTAGCTAGTATATAGAATTTGCTGCAGTTTCAAGAAATTAATCTTTCATTCTTGTTGTTTTGTATGCATCTACTATACGTCCATGGTGCCAAACAAGCTTATTTGACACTGACATGATGATTCCTTGAAATCAAAAGATAGTAACCCTTTTCCAACAATTACTATAATAACATATACTTGATGCTTCACAAGTTGTACATGCCTTGTTGATATTTTTACCATTTCACAGCCTACCCTTAAAGATAGGATTCCCTTTGCTACAATAACTTATATCGTACATGGATTGGTACATATTATATATGCCCGACCTTCTGAAGATTCACAAAGTTGCACAAAGGCATGTCTGCTTTTGAACATAAAAATAAGGAAGAAGCTGAAAAGTCAAAGTTGGTTCCGGCCACACTTGCCTCCATTGAATCCTTGACCTTTCCTTCGGTAATCAATCCATCTCTTCTTTATTATTTTATTGTACATACATACTGCGTATGCACACATTATCTTGTGTTGTCACTAATGAGTAATGACCAAACAAACAAACTATTATATATCGATATTGCTAGCTGCGTCTGTAACTAACTGTTTTAGCACAGGTTCAGGAGGTTGTTATCTTGGCAGATTATGAATGCAAAATGTGTCGAGATAGAGTTGCGGATATTATTTCCAAATTTAATGGTAATTAGTGCTCTCAAGATTTCTGGAATATTCTTTGGTGTCCAGGGCTTCATGATTAACGTTCCAATTAGCTCATTAAAATCTTTATTGCATTACAAAGATTAAACAAAAATCGAGCCTTTCATTGTTTTCCCACCATTGTAGCCCGTTGTGAATTAGCAACCAACATAATAGTGGGCTCCAATAAAGGACGCTATCTAATCTCGCTTTGTTCGATTCCATCTTTCCCTTTATTAGAAATTTGACTGTTTTTTCTACACTTATAGAAACTATTTTTATTTCAAATATATCTTTTTTTTGTTATTATCTATTATCATTTTATTGCATTTTTTTATTTATTTTTTTGGGTACTACAACCGTCAGCCAATCACTGTTCCAACTTATGACGATGGCTGGTCGGACACCATCTTTATGTATTCATTTGCGTTGTGGGTTAGGTGCTTGGATAATTTTTTTCCTTCATATTCGTATATTGAAGTTTTAAAGTTTTTTATGTAAGTATCAACGAAATTCTTTTAAAAACTAACAGGAGATATGAAATCAATGGAGATGATGATAATGGAGAAAAAAGTAATCCTTACATTTACGGGCAGATGTTCAAAAGCAGTCAAGACACATGGAAAAAAACTAAAAGTTTTTGCGACCTACAAAAATATCATACATAAAATTTCCAATGTTGTCCTTTATTCAAATGCTTAATAATTTTGTAATGTAAATGTTGGGCACACACAAATCACACTGATTAGTCAACAACTATGTAATTTTTGTGTTCCTACTATTAACTGCATATTCCTTTTTATCACCAGGCATGTATCAATCAATTCAATTCTATTGTTGTCGCTTCCAAAGTTCCAATTGCTATTATTACACCACTCTAAATTGAGTTATAAGTAGTTTAGTACTTCATTATAGATACTTGGAGTTGATGTAGTCTGGTAAAAAATTCAACGTTCTATATTACCAATCGAGTGTTTATGATACAAGAAGGTATTTGCATGTATTATTATATTAGAAAACTCCCACGTCTATTATACAATTACAATCATCCATGTAAAAACCTATTCAATAATAAAATACAAAGATAAATTATTCTAAACTTAAATCATAACTTAAGATTCTTGTATAACGTATCCTTTGCATTCTATCAGAAAATCAAATTCAGGTAATCACGTTTATAACTTCATACTTAGGTTGGGTGTGTGGCAAGATGGTATTGTATTTTAAATGCTTAGATTTAGATTGTGATCCTTTATATTTGTGTTTTATGATAAAAGCGGAAGAAGAAAAGAAATAAAAATAAGAGAAGCGTCTGAATTAAACTCAAACAAAGTTTTATTTATAAGAATTGAGATGAGTAAGGGGCTGTTTGATTATGTTAATTCAGTATGAGCTGACTGAGTAAGAAGCTGATCCAGTCAGAAATTCTGACTGAGTTTACATCTGACTGAAACTTGACTGTTTGATTATGTATCTGACTGACTCTGTTAACTTGACTGTTTAAATCAATACAATCTAACCATAAGATGATATCATCAACAAACCATAAGATCGATCATAAGATCATATTGAGGTTGGTGGTTGAAATTTCTAAGAATTAAATTAAATGCAATTCTGAAAAAGAGAGAGTTGCAGAGGAATAATAGTGTGGTGTGGTGTATGTCCACGTCCTCGTCCTGTGGATCATCCATTCTGATGTGTGTGTGTGTGTGTTAAATCAATCATAAATGTTAACTATTACGAGATAGGCCGGCGGCCGTGACAGAGTGTGGAAAATGGGTGCGACGGCGACGCTAATATCGACAGTAAACAGCCATGTACGGCGGCCCCAACTGAAGACGCCGGTGTTACTCACAACACCAGAAGCACACTTGTTCTCTTTCAAGTGCAATCCATCATCTCGCCTATCATCACATTCACAGATGAACCTTTGGATGAGCCCATCTGTTTGCCCTTCCGCCTCTCGCCGGAATTCCACCGCCCCTCACCTTTCAGATCCCGACACACAAGGAACCTCCTTCAACTTCTATTGTGGACCGCCGAGGCTGTCTATATAGTCTGGCTCTTCTTGCTTCCCTATGCCCCTGTATGTATCATGTATTCTATATTTCTATGTGTAACATGTGCCTGCGTGCGTGTGTGTGTGTGTGTATGCATATATCAATCATTTGCTTCTCTCTCGCCCTTTGCTATCTATCAATCATCACAACCCATTTTCCTTCTAATTCATTTATTTGATTTCATTCTGCTCCTATTAGTTAGATGCTTGCTCATCCACACGCTACCTATCAAACTCCTCTTTTCTTTCTTTTTTCTCTAGATCCACTAGATTACATTATTATAATAGGTATCCAAATCAATGCCTTTTTTATTCATCATAATAATGATAATTATTTCATAATTGATTCTCTGTAGGGAGATCCAGTTTGGGCAATTACTCCCGAGACAATCAATTCCCTTGTTGGCCTCTCTCTCAACTTCTTCTTTATTCTACCACTTATGAATTCAGGTATATCTTTACCGCTTACCACAATTTACTTCTGTTTATTCTTCAAACCTTTTACATACATGGATTCATTCTTGGCAGAGTAGTTGGAATTCATCTAATTGAAGCTCCTGTGCTTCACCCTGTAAGAATCTTTTATCCAACTTTTGTGTTTTCCGTATAAAGTTCCATTATTTGACATCAAGATACTCTACTTTTCATCCCCAGATGTCTGAAGGATTGTTTAATTTTGTTATCGGGTGGACGTTTATGTTTGCTCCTTTATTATCACTGATCGCAATAGAGACAGATATAAGGGATCACTTGATGTCTTGTGGGGCTTTCAGATGTTCCTTACCAACAGTAAGCCCTATGCTTGAATCACCTATTACTCATCTTCCAACTAATTGCCATTCATTTAGTCAAATTTTTTAATTTTTTTTCTTATCGCAGCATTCTTAATACCTTACATGGCTATCCGATTAAATAAGCCAGACACCGAGTGCACTCCAAAAAGAGCTTCTCAGCTCGGGTCAGTTATGGTGAATGGTGCAGCTGTGGTTGGAGTCATTGGTGGGGCTGCTTGTCTTATATCAATACTCTGGGCCCTCTTTGGCGGTCAGATGGGAATTTTGGTGGTGTAGCAGATAGATGGGAGTTCTTGGTAAGTTATCTTGGATCAGAAAGGCTTGCATATGCCTTCATATGGGATATATGCCTCTACATAGTTTTTCAGCCATGGTTGATTGGAGATAACCTTCAAAATGTAAAGGAAAGGAAGGTGAATCTAGTCAAGTACTTGAGATTTGTGCCTGTTCTTGGTTAGTTGCTTATCTTCTTTGTTTGGATGTTGATGAACAAGTGTAAATGGAGTTCATGATCAACAACTCAACATCTTTATAAACTTCACTTCGTCTTGTTACGATGTTTGGATATTGAACATTCATGTACCATTTGTGTTCATCACGTTATATCACACCTTAATTTGAAGTTGAACTCTTTTATAATCAAGTATGATCAGTGATGGAATCAGGGGATTTTACTTTTACATGTACTTCAGCTATTCTACTTGTTATAATCCAAGAGGCCAAAACTATAAGAAACGACTATGTAGAATCCCCTGTTTATAGAAAATCTGACTGGGGTTGGAGGGTCTGCGGCTAGATCCCCTCTAGTTCAATCAATGAGTATGTAAACCATTGATGTCGGCTCTCTGTTTTGTATGTTCTGTTTAGTAGAAGCGTATTCATCATCCTTGTAAGATTCAGACCCGCTCAGGGAATTTGTAAATTACTTGCTCTTCTGGTCTCTTAGGGTTAGTTTTGCTTCTCATTATTTTAATCTTGATTTAATTAATAGCTTGTAGATTTATACTTCTCGCATGCAACATAATTACCATTTATATTGTGTTTTAATGATTTCAAAATGATGGTTAGCTTTGTGTTATGTTATGATTAGAACGAACTCTTAATCTTGGATTTCATGTTTTTATTCTGTCATTGTCATGTTAGCTATTGATGCAGGTTATTGGGATTGGTCTCTTATCTCAATACAGCTCATTGTTCCACAGGTTCGTCTCATCATCTTGAATATCCTGGTAATTACTGAACACAACACGGCAATTTTGATACTAATGTCTGATCATGGTGTAAAGTTATTGTTTTCTACGATTTTTTATGTGTTGATGTGCATATGATGAACAACCCATATTAACGTAGTTTTGGTAGACTAAATACTCTATTACTACTTTATTAATACATATGACGAAAAAGCATGTTTGACGATTTTCTGTGTCCTGCCAGAAGTATCATATATGATATATTAATGGTTTGACTCGAAAGAAATTTGTCAACCATAATGCTATAAGGTGTTTTTATGTAGTTGGTATATGTTATTATGCAATTAATAAGAGGAGTCGATGCAATATTCTGTCATACAAACCCATAACAATTATGAAGGCATCTATAATGTATATTTGTTGTAGATAAAAAGCTTAATAAACTGTTACATATATGTCTGATTAAATTGGCACGCACAAGAAATTTTTAATAATCAAATTCCTTCATTAACAGTAATGAGGCTTTGAAGCCGAGTCATTTCTCAAATCTCTCGTGTTCAGAACTAAGTTGACTGAATATGGTTCTTGCAAAAAGAAATTTCCGGTTGTCTTAAATATAATATCAATACATTGAAATAATTGAGATTTGAAGCTTGATAAACGATTAACGTACCTGCTGAAATAATGTTCTTTATAAAATAAAGTTACATTAGGTTCAAGACTTGAGATTTTTGAAAGGATATCAAACATAAACATCCAAAGAGAAAACTCGGCGAGTCGACATCATGCGTTCCCATACGTCACTTGTTGATAAAGGCCGAATAAAGTTTTACATTTAAGGTTCTTTTTCCAACACGCTTTGTTTTTATAATTTCCACCCTCAAAGCATGCCCCTAATCCCGTTTCTGCTATCTGTTTACCTTTTTTTTTCTTTCTAAAATCAGAACCAGTTTATAAAACTAATGGTGATGCTCTCATATTACGGAATTGTGTATTTAATCATGTATTTTTTTTAAATAATGCTTCTCATGACTTGTGAGCTTATAATCTTCCATTATCCGTTTTTTATTCCACTTCCCAACTAAACAATACACACCCACACTTTACGTTGACCAAAACCTCACCCAACCCCCCCTATTTAAAACCCGGCCACCCTTCATCCTCAATCCTCATTCCTCACCCTCACCCTCACCCTCACCCAACAATGGACAGTGGCCCGATGACACGGAAGATGGTGCCTTCTATGCTGAGCTCACAAGGCAGATATTGCTTCTTACGGATGAAGACGATGACGAGCCGCAACTGAAAAACATGTACGTAAGAAGGTTTAACCATAGACTGGTTGGTGGCGCTGGATTGTCCGCAAACTATTTCAGTTGGTCAGAAAGTCGTGAGGTTTCGGTTCCTGGGTGGATGGCGAGGTTGTGGGCGGCAAACGTTGGCGGCACTGGGGTGTTTATACCGCGTGGTGGGGTGAGCAGATCCAGAAGAAGACATAACAAACCAAAGAAGAATAACAATAATTATTATAATGATGAAAGAAGCCGAGTACAACCAACAGCAGCAGGACACAAGAATCTTGGATCATCATAGTATTCGGTACTTGGTTAAGTTGTGGGGAGCATAGACGATGACATGTTCAAAATGACATGGGTATCTATCTGATGAGGGGCGCATTTTCATGAATATATAAAGATAAAAATGGTTTGTAATCAATCTTTTAATTCTCTCCTCAATTACACTCCCATGTACTTTCGCTCTATTTATCCAAAAAAGCTTTACTACATTCCCTTTAATATAAACGAAGTTTTGAAAATGCCAACAAATTCGTTAACAGCCAAAGCCAGATTCAGCAAATCCAGAGGCAATAAAGCTGCTTTCATGGCTTTATAACATTGTTGTAGATTTGCCAATCAAAGCCCAGAAATAATTAAAGAGGTGGTGGTGGCTTACAACATCAAACTCCTCCTATCCAAGTCTAACTAAACATCTCCACTAGTAGCTTCTAAACTAAGCAAGTATACAAGAACCCTAAAAAATCATCAACTTCAAACTGTTAATCTAGCATATCAAGGCTCACCTTCCTTGATTTTCACTTTCAGTCCTTAGGGCGTGCTAACCACAATGAACTCAGTGCACGAAGACGTGACATATAATCACTTATGACAACAAGTGCCCTTGCAGCTTGCCTTGTTGTCAATATCCGTGCAATTGTTGCAACGTTTGCTGCCTCAGTAGATCAGCCTGTCAGGACGCATAATTTAATAAAACTTTCTAGTGTGTTTTTTTATCAACATGAGCCATGAGGGCTAACGTTTACCTGGTGGAGGAAGTTTTCAAGTGTGGCAAGCTTGCCCATTGCTACAGCCATCTGACCCATGTAATCGGCTACACTACCCGAGCTGGTGAACCCCACGGAGAGTGTGTCAACAAGAGATTGTTGCAAAGCTTCCATCCCTTGAGACAAAGCATCTTCTGCTTGTTGTGAAGATTGTTGCAGATTACAATACCATCAACTGTTGATCTGTCAAAGGCTCCATATGGTTCCCAAGTATCTAAAAACACAAACACATCGGTAATATATACTATTGTACGTGTTAAGAAACTGTCGACCAAAGTGTTGACCAAACCTTGAGAAGCTCGGAAGAGCGGAAACCGCCTATCCACATGAAACAGCGTTCAGCCGGTGACTTCCACATGCCAGAAAGCATGTGAAATACATCTGATTTTGCGGCGATGCTTTTAAGACGAAATATTTCGTCATAATGTGACATAACTGCTTCAACTAGAAGACGAAGCTCATCATCAGGAACATGACTATTTACTGCTGACCGAAGATCATTAGTTAGCCTATGATGGTCATCTAACCACCGTGCATAATCCATGTCAAATGCTAAGGCTCCTGTTAGTAAGTTTGAATAGAAATTCTATTATATCTTCACTAGCAACTTATTTTCATGGCAAGTAAATTAAGGTAACATTAATTACCATTACCACCAACTAAATTACTCTGATCTCCAGAAACTCCACTAGCAATTAACATACCCTAAATTAGAACAAAAATTAACTTCGAGATTTTCAAAACTAAGGTTCCAATTGCAAGCATGTCTTGTGATGGTTTAACTACCTGCTGGCGTGCTCGTTTAAGCTCCTGCTCAAGCTGTGTAAGCTTCAATCGACTATTTTCGAGCTGCTGAACATATGCCTGCATCAATAATGGGATTCATTTAAGCAAATCAATCAACAAGTTGGTGCAAAATCTAAAAGGAAGTGTTTTATACTTTCTTCCTTAATCGACTTTTCCTAGCAGCTTCTCGGTTCTGAGCCAGCCTTCGAAGTATCTGTTTGACAAGATAGGATAACACAGTAAGCTTTTTATCGAATGTTATTTTATAAAAGATCTAAAAAAGTCATTTAGAAACCTTCTGGTCTCCAATCTTTCCCATTGATCCTTCTAGTGAACCCACACCAACTTGAGCTCCATTTCGAACACCATTTAACTACAGAAAAATGTCCAAAAGTTCATCGCAATTTATGATTATTTGGAGATAAAGAGACATGAAATGGATTAAGAGATTTTACGAAAAAGGAGAAAATATATTGAGAAAGAGAATCAGTCAAAGTGGATGAAAATAAAAGAAAAGGATATGGAGATGATAAAGACCTGATTTTTATCATCAGTGTCGATATCAGTAGAAGTGTCAGTTTGTTGGCTGTTATCTGCAATGGCAGAGTCTCCCCAGTTCTCAGAATGCCCTTTCCCCATGCCACCATCACCACCATCACCACCACCACCACCATCACCACCACCACCACCACCACCACCACCACCACCACCACCACCACCACCACCACCACCACCACCGCCCGCCACCATGGCCTTGTGGTGGTGCGTCATGAACTGCCCTGTCTCCACCCCTGTCCCAATCGAACTCATATCTATACTTGACCCGAAGTTCTAAGAAAACCAACAAACAAGATTCAGCTTCCCAACAAACCCACATGTAAAATCACACAAGAACACAAAAAAATTGAATCTTTCAATGCACCCACATGTTTAAATCATACAAATATTCATGATACCCATGTTTTAAGTTACCATGTGATGTGGGCGAAGCTGTATGGTATTTGAAAAAACAGCTGCGTTCTCTGCTCTTATTTCATTGTATAAGATGGAACCTACCAACCCCGGAGGAATTTGAAAGTTAGATACAACAAACAAAAGCATTAAGCATACATGATACATGTTTGATGTTTATAGAGAGAGAGAGAGAGAGAGAGAAGCAACATACACATACTTGTGCTTAAATCAACAGCATCCTCTTGAAGAAAGGATGGTGAGTGTTGAAGCTCTCCAAGATCCGCAAAACGCGCAAGGTTTCTTCCATTTTCATCTGCTCTGTTTTAGTTTTTTCATGCATGAGCAATTACCATGGACTGAAGAAAAAGTAAGATGGATGAAAAAGTAAAGAAGGCGGGGGGTGTACCTATACCTAATGTACAAGTGAGAATGAGAATACAAGTCTGAAGCAGAAAGAGGGTGGGGATGAGCGGAGCTTTGCATCTGCTCTTCTTCAATGGCGGAAACGTTTGAAGGTGGTGATGATGTGTTTGTTTCACTGGCATGAGAAGATAGGGAATCAGTACGGTAGGCTTTTCCAATAACACACAAAATAATAATAATATAATAATAATATAATAATAATAATAATAATAATAATAATAATAATAATAATAATAATAATAATAATAATAATAATAATAATTAAAATAATTATAATAATAGTCGTCGTCCATCAGATAGATAGATCATCCTGTACTACTGTATCAGTATCTATGAGAGAGGGACTAGGGAGAGTGAAATATTTTGTCATTATTGCCCTCTGACCCCGTCTCTCTTTCCCCCAAGTTTGAGCATTTTAGTCTCCCCATACGTTATATACGTACACCACCACAACCCTCAGTCCAGTCCAGTCTACTCTTCCCCCCTTTGCTAGCCTCGCGCGTGATCATGCCACCCTCCAAGTTATATATTTCATACAGAGATTTTTTTTAAGTTTTTAATTTCTTTTACTTTATTTACAAAATGTTGTTTAAATAGAATATGATTATTCTAGCAACCCTCTTAGGAGTTGTTTGTTTGGGTCCGACCTGGCTGACTGGCTAACCCGATCAGCCGGTTAGCCCGTTTAATACATTTGAAATCAAATCTGATCGGGTCCTTTTGATTTGACCCGAACCTATATTTGAAACATGCTGACCAAAACCAAGAAAAGGGGCGACCCGACTACACCCGCCTTCACCCCTACCATCCGCCACCGCGCGACCCCTTTGCGAACGCCCATCCCCACAAGCGACCCCTTTTAGTGTGTGAATCAATGAATTAATGGTAAAGATTGAGTATTTGATGGGTTTCAAAAGGTTGAAATAGGTGGATTAGATGCTTTGGTGGTGTGGTTGTGGTGGTGGAGGCCGGTGGTGGACGGGAAGGAATGTAGAGAAGGAGTTTTGGTTTTTTATCATGATGGTAGTGGGTGAGAGAGATAGAGATGGTGATGGTAGTGGATTTTGTTTTTTTGATGGTTTTTGTGTGCAAAGATAGTTTATAAAATGAGTTATTTCATAACACCAGTTAAAATACAAGGGTAATATGATTATTTTTATCATTTATCAGAGTCAATCAGATACTTAATCAACAACCAAGTTTCAGACAGATGTATACCCATTCAGAATTTCTAACTGTGTCAGCTTTTGACTCAGTCAGATCAACTGAATCAGTTTAATAAAACAACTCTTATTATTATTAGTTTATATATAACAACTAAACATTTTGTAAAATCCATTTTAGAATACATTTTCTAAATAAAGTAAATGTAAAAAAAATCTTGAAAACTTAGAAAAAAAACTTAAAAACTTTTAAAAAAATATTATATTTAAAATGTATATCTAAAAATGAAAAGATATCATCCCTAAAAGAATAAAATTAAAAGATAATTAGGTAGCCAATAAAAAATATAATTTTTAAGTACCCAATTAATTCAGAGCGAGAAACAATAAAATTTTTAAAACTACACTAATTTAATAAATATTATTTAAACTACACCATTTTAATAAATAAGATTTCAAACTACACTAGTTTGAGAAAAATCATGTATTTAAGCATTGATTTAAATCCATGTATTTTTTACCTACACTTAATCATTGAAGTTCAATGAACTCAGACTATTGTAGTAATTCAATTTATAATTTCAATTATCAAATGTTTCATTTTTATACTTTTTGTTGTAATAAAATATAATATTGTAAAAAGTTCAGTAACTTGCTATATATACGATGTACATTAATAGCTTGTACACAAAATATATACATTTACCAATAATACTTTACTATTACATAGAACCTAGTTGGATTTGTGTGTTAGAGAATCACAATGCCTGCGAAATCTAATCAATCATAGTTGTTGACATGTTGTCTTGATCTAAAAATCTTAGGTTTTATTGTTGTTGCTTGCTTCTTAAAAAAACTTGTTCATTTTTAACTTAACGAAGCTACTAGAATGAAACAACGCTAAGCAACAATCATGGAAATATAAAGATCAAAATTAAAAGAGTAAATTAAATTTTTGGTTTTTGTGATTTAGTCATTTCAATAATTTGAGTAAAAAAAACATCCTTACAATTCAAGCCCCTTGGTTGTTGTGTTGTATAAATCTTCCGGTTCAATACATTAAAAGAGTTGTACTTTTATATTAGTTTCTAACAAAATGATCTTGAACTAAAATGTTTATTTTAATAACCTTAGGTACCAAAAACGTAATTTACTATCTCAGGCAAACATATTATGTATGTATGTGTGTATGCGTGGGTGTATGCGTGCGTGTATGCGTGCGTGTATGCGTGCGTGTAGGCGTGTGTGTATCCGTGCGTGTAGGTGTGCGTGTATGCGTGCGTGTATGCGTGCGTGTATGCGTGCGTGTAGGCGTGCGTGTAGGCGTGCGTGTAGGCGTGCGTGTAGGCGTGCGTGTAGGCGTGCGTGTAGGCGTGCGTGTAGGCGTGCGTGTAGGCGTGCGTGTAGGCGTGGTGTAGGCGTGCGTGTATCCGTGCGTGTATCCGTGCGTGTATGCGTGCGTGTATGCGTGCGTGTATGCGTGCGTGTATGCGTGCGTGTATGCGTGCGTGTATGCGTGCGTGTATGCGTGCGTGTATGCGTGCGTGTATGCGCACGTATGTAGTACATACGTATATAGGTACGTATGTAGGTACGTATGTATGTACGTATGTAGGTACGTATGTAGGTACGAATGTAGGTACGTATGTATGTACGTATGTAGGTACGTATGTATGTATGTATGTAGGTACGTATGTAGGTACGTACGTATGTAGGTACGTACGTATGTAGGTACGTATGTAGGTACGTATGTAGGTACGTACGTATGTAGGTACGTACGTATGTAGGTACGTACGTATGTAAGTACGTATGTAGGTACGTATGTAGGTACGTATGTAGGTACGTATGTATGTACGTATGTAGGTACGTATGTAGGTACGTATGTATGTACGTATGTATGTACGTATGTATGTACGTATGTAGGTACGTAGGTATGTACGTATGTAGGTACGTAGGTACGTACGTATGTACGTAGGTATGTAGGTACATAGGTACGTACGTAGGTACCTACGTACGTACGTACGTATGTATGTATGTACGTATGTAGGTACGTATGTAGGTACGTAGGTACGTACTTATGTATGTATGTACGTATGTATGTATGTATGTACGTATGTATGTATGTATGTATGTATGTATGTATGTAGTATGTATGTATGTATGTATGTATGTATGTATGTATGTATGTATGTATGTATGTATGTATGTATGTATAAGTATTATTAATAAGGAACATACCTGTGCAGTTTTAAAGGCATTTATGTAAGGCCCCGTTCCCGGAACGCTTACAGCTGGTCAATCATCGCACATAAAAATATAATTTCATCATCTTACATAACAACGTTGCAGTGGAAACATTTAAACAAAACATTCCATTTCATAATAAAGGCTTTTGCAAAATAATACATCGTTATCAAGTTACAAAATACATGTTGTATTACCGCACAAAAGTATTATAAAAAATGAATGCCATCCAAAAGAGCTGAGTAGCCGCCTCGTGCCATCCTCAGCAACCATTACCTACCAACTGAAAACACATAAAAGTCAGCATTGCTGAGTGAGTTCTAGTTTATAATAAAACATACTTTTCTTTCGTTAAAACCGTACTTACTTTCATGCGATCATACATCATACGTACACATAGATAATATCATAGTTATCTTCATCATCCATTCGTTATCTTCCATTCGTTCATACATTATTACTTTCATTCATTCGTTCATCATTACATCTTTTCTTTTCATCAAAACCATGAACTTTACCCTTCAGTCTCCAGGTACTGGGCCTAAGCCTATCATAGACCTTCCATTACAGTGCACAACACCTCTGGCCACAGTACCTAAGATAAAGTTCAGGTGTACCCTTGTCATATGCTATGCCCTTCAGTCTCATGGTACTGGACCTAAGCCTATCATAGACCTTCCATTACGGTGCACAACACCTCCTGGCCACAATATCTAAGGCAAGCAACAATGGTTCCATACAAATGGTCAATCACAAAGAAGGACCCCGATGTGCATCCTCCCGGGGTAGCGAACCCGCACACCTTACAAAGGGGCGTGTCCTGACATACAAGTCTTGCAAGACTTTCATTACTTTCATCATTCATTAATGCATGCATTCTTCGTTTCGTTCCTCTTTTCATTATCTTCCACTTTACGTTACGTAATACTTTTAATTTCGTTCATTAACATTCAACGTAAAGTCACGGAAAGATAAACATCCATCATAATAAGGAACATCAACATACACAGCCAATAACATCGTCATGCAGGGCATCATCATACACACATAACATACATCATGCATAAATATACAACATCGTACATCATCATTATCAACATCATGCCCAACATAGTGTCTATGACCTAAAAAGTCAAATTATATGAACTCCCGGGGACCTTCCACATCAAAACTTACATCTGCACTTTTCCCCGAAAGTCAGTAAATAAACTACGTTTTCCTCGGGTACACCAGCCTTACTTGGGTGTATGGGCACCCTTCAGTCGCATGGCCTTCCAGGCGACTGAACATCATGCGAATGGATAATATGCGAATGAACACCTATGCGAATGAACCAATGCGGATGAACACTTGTGCGAATGGACCTAATGCGGATGGAACCTAGGCGTATGGACCTCAGTTGCATGACTACCCATGCGAGTGACCCTCAGTCGCACGACTGGCATGCGTATGGGCTCTAGTCGCACGACTCACATGCGAATGAATCTCATTCGCATGACTGGCGTGCGTGTGGACTTCAATCGCATAGCCCTAACTGGGGCAGAATGCAGATTCATCCCGAAACCCAATCTGCCATTTTCGACCTTTAAGCTCTTCCAAACCTCTTCTAAGCCCAAATCAACCATCCTAAACCTTAGGAATGCATACTACAACATCATACAAGCACACACAAGCCCGAAATCATACATCACTCGCATCATACACAAACACATATATACGGGTCAAACACACACATTTCAAAACGGGTTTTCACTATGTGTTCCATCCCCAAATCTGTTGAAAATGGGTAAAAGAGGGGTTCTAGAACTCACACAAGCAACACCGTCGAGTAGAGCTTCGATTAGACCCGCTACACTTCGATTTTGCACGCTTGAATCCCCCGAACAAGCTTTTCCCTTTTCTCCCCTTTTCCACTTCTCCTCTCCTTTTTGCAGAATTTTGTGGGTGTGGGGAGGGTGTGGGCTGCCCTCCCCTCTTATTCCCTTACTCTTCCGAACTTTCTCCCGTTTTGCAAGTTTGGTCCCCCGACTTTGGACTTTATTTATTTTTCTTCTTTCGTTGACTTTAAAGAAAATATCCGGGTGTTACAACTTAACGATACAGGTAAAGCATCAAAAGAATTAGATCATGAAAGTTAAGGGTGGGTTTAGCATACCGTTCACCACATCGTTGTTTGCTTGTGTTTGGTTAGCATTGATGTTGAAAAGCACGTCGTTGGGCTTGTGGAACATTACCCACAAGACGAGGGCATTGTGGGCGGATGTGTCCAGGTTCCCCATAATTGTAGCAAACGCGATTCGTGACCATCGTGGCATTGTTTGGTGCACGATGACAAGTCGCCACCAAGTGACCATATTTACCGCACAAGGTATAGATGCGGCACGGGACGTTCCCTGGATGATGGTACCTACAGTTGTTGCACATAGGTTGAGGTCCAGCATAGGCCCTAGCCACAGGCACTTGAGTCACATGTGCAATAGCAGGTACAAGTTCTCTTTGAGGTGGTTTGGGTGCAGCCACAACATAGTTACGTGCCGGTGTGAACTTGCGCTTCTTCTTCTTGTTTTTGTTATTGTAAACGGTTCGGCTTGGTCTCCTTAACAGCCTCGGTAGCCGTCTTTTCAACCTTCTTTGCACCCTTCACTGACATGGTGCCCGCTCGTATATGATTCTCGATGAGTTGAGCGGTGATAGTGATGGCTTCTTCCAAGGTTGTGGGTCGGCTACCCACCACAGCATCTTGAATTTGGGGTGGTACATCATTGATGAACTTCTCGATGTTGCGAGGGACCGTGTCGACCATATGGGGCAACAATATACTCAACTCATGATGCCTAGTTGAGTAGGCCAAATCGTCACCACCATCTTGCTTCAGGTTCCAGAATTCCTCCTCCAATTTTTTGTAATTCACTCTTCGGGCAAAACTTCGCGATAGCGATGTTCTTGAACTCATCCCAAGTGAGTGCCAACACAGCATCCGGCACCTCTATTCCTCTTCTCGCTATTCCACCAGGTATGTGCCCTTTGTTGGAACATACTAGTGGCATAACGAACTTTGAGTGCCTCGAGACACTCACAATTGACGAAGGTATTCTCCATGCTCTCGAACCACTCAAGAAGACCAGTGGCTCTCTCCTTGCCACTATAATTAGTGGGCTTGCAAGAACTAAAGTGCTGAAGGTATAGGTTTGGTTATTGCGCACTTGGTTTGCGTTGTTTTCCCCTTGACCATTTCCATTGTTGCTTGAATTGGTCATCAAGGTGCTATTAAGTTCAACAACCATGCTCGCGATGACGGCAGCCATTTATCGAGCAATCATGGCAGCTAACTTATGATCGAAACTTCCACGCTTTTCATGGTGACGAGACATGCTGGATATACAAAATGAGTTAGACACGAGAAAGAGAATAACAAAGGATAGTAATTTAAACTAGAGTAAGTCAAGAGTTTTAAGGCACATGGAGTGGTTCCATTTGGTAACGCATTACCATTTGGAAACGTTGACACGTCATGGTAAATTGACCCATTGGCCTTGGAAACTTGTGTATGTTGACCATAGTTTATCACTCATCCCAGAAATCCCCAGGTAAGCATAACTAGTCCCATAGGATTTATGCGAAATGTTTACCTTAGCCCAAAGGCCTTTTTCTAGGAAAACCAGGATATAGGTGTCTACGAGTCATACAAATTTATTAGGTTCATGTAATCAAAACCTTGATAAGATTTTCATAGATTAGACATAGAGTCTAAGGAATTAAACCCACGATAATAAGTGTTGATTCCACAATTCTTCGAGAATAAGTTTAGGAAGTTTCATTTGTCGGGGAGAATCAAAGAATCAAAGATAAGTTTAGGGGAGACAAGGAACAAAGTTAAAGCATTCATAAGGCAATCCTATGCTAAGGCATCAAGTTGCACATAAAAAGGCATAACATCATGTAGCATGCAAATAATATATTTTTACAAGAATGTAAATATTATTCTATAAGGTTCATGCATAAACTATAGTCTAGGTCATCATTTCTAATAACCTAGATCCCTATAGTTATGGGCTCTGATACCAATCCGTCACACCCCAACCTTGACGACGAAATCGTCGAGATGTGAGGGTTAAGATTGTTCACAGCCACATAACGCTATCTTTAAATGTAAATATTAATATCACAAGTTTCAAATGCAAATACAACCATAAGTCTCAACATGAAATAAGTCAAACATAACAAGATAATTCAAGCTTTTATTCTTTAATCTAGGTCCAAATCCTAGTTTTATGCAAACTTCAAATGATGACTTCAAACTTGAGCATTTCCTGAAACATGTTAACAGTAAAAGGTCAACTATAAAGTTGGTGAGTTTCCAAGGGTTTCGTATACATAATGTATCAAAGGTTACAAGTAGCAATTCATGTCATAAGTTATGAGTTAAGAAACTTTATAGAACACATATCGCTACAATCAAACCTCGACTAATTACAAGTTATATGATTGGTTAAGTGTACTTGGTTCCTATGATGAACAAGTCATACGTCATCAAGAGCCAGCAATACATTGGCTTTAGCACCAAATAGGCTTGTCAGGCCCAGAGATCTAAGACGTCGCCATGCTAACAATAGTTAATGATTGTAAACAAAATATGTATCTCATATAAGACTTACAATAACACAAATAACCATAACAAATAAAAGTATGAATTGCAAGTGTTTTACAAGATTTAAACGTTTACAAGTGTAAGTTGATAAGATTAACATGTTTCACCCCAAAACGGTGTGAAATATATAAAAAAGGGCAAGAAAACTCACTTGATTAATAAATATATAATTGGTGACTAAATAAAATAATAAGCGACGTTCCAAGTAATCCTTCACAAGGTACCTAAATATATATATATATATATATATATATATATATATATATATATATATATATATTTACAAGATTTAAGCTTAATTATAACGAGTTTAATGAATCAACGAGTACTAGGGTTAAGTGGATTTTGGGGCTTGTTAAATAATTATATTTAACAAATAAAAATCATTCATATTTTCTTGGAAAAATATATATATTTATATTTTATACAAAAATATGAAAAGAAACACTTATAACAATTTGAAAGTTTCATAAAGTTTGAATAAATTTTTATAACAAAAAGAATTAAGTATTATTAAACAATATTAATCGAAAAGAAATGTTTGAACCAATAATATTTATTAATTATTATTTGCAATCCATTTTATTAGAAATTATTCACAACAATCTTTGTTAGAACGTTTTATCAACAAAATAAATTTATTTAAACTTAGAAAAAAAATTACTGAAAATATTTGGTGACTTTTAAAAATATTTGAAGTTTATAAAAATAATTTTTATATTTATTTAAAAAATTTTGTAATTTATTTAAGGCTATAAAAAATACATGAGGGTGCTCGGGTTCGAACACGGGACCTCATGTTGGATGTGCAAGAGCCTTAACTAGTGAACCAGGGTCATAGCCTTGGTATGAATGGGTTTTATTTTTTTAAAAACATCACTTAAAAACCCTCAATTCTCAAGAACCCTAGTTTCATTTTGATTCAAATTAAACACTGATTCAAGTGTTTCAACTGATTAACCTTAGGGCTTTTGATCCCTAAGCTTAATCGAGCACAATGATCTATTAAACTTACATGATTACGATCTAATTGATGTGTTTAAGCTCGGGTTTTTCTCGGTTCACTCGCGAAGAACAGGGGACTTAACAATCTTTAGTTTGATGAATTTTTCGCGAAGTTAAGATGACAGAGAGTTAAAAAGGGTTGAAGGGGACATTTTCCCTTGGTTTTATAGGTTTGATTTGGTCGATCTAGTCCCGAACGGGTTTCTCCATTTGATACGTTTGTTTCGTTTATCATTTGATGATTAATTGATTGTTAATCTCAAATTAAAGTACACATTTAGTTTAGTAGTGATTGTACGAACGTTTCCAATCGTTTAATTTGATTAATCAACATATTGTATGCGTTGAACGGTTATGAACCGATTGTGATGGTTGATTTCGGTTAAATCCCCTTTAATGCCGACTATATGATTCGATTGGCCATGGGTTCGAGTTTGCAATGTTACTACGGTTCCATTGGTGCCTTTAGCTAGTCTTAAAAACATTTAATAATAGGTGATCGGTGGTCACCGGAGCTTGGCCGGAGAGTGGCCGCTTGTAACACACAGTTATTTTAAAAAGACAAGAAATGAAGAATAAAAGAAAGAAAAACAATAAAGTCCAAGTGGAGGGACTAAAAGTGTCCAAAAGGACAAAACCTTTGAAAAGTTGGTGTAAAGGTGGGCATGGCCGCCCACCCTCACTTCACATTACCATTTTCATTCGGTTTTAGAGAGTGAGAGCAAAGGAACTCTCGGCTGAAGAAAAAAAGAAGAAGAGAAATCGAATTCAAGGTAAGAATTCAAAGTTTTTATGTGTTTATGACGGGTTTTATCCCGATTACATGCTTACATGCTTATGTGCTTGTCTGTGTGTCCGTGTGTGTGTGTTTTTAGATGTTTGAACTCAGTTGCAAAAGGGTTAGAAGGAAGAAACACCCAAGTTGCACCAGGTGAGTTCTAGACCCCGGTTTTTACTTGTTTTAAACACTCTTTGGGGCTGAAAATGTATTAAAATGATTTTACAAAGTTTATGTATGTGTACCCGTATGTATTATGCATGTTGGATGCTGATTCTTGAATGCTCATAGGTTGTTCATGTTTAGAATAGCCATGTTAAGCTTAGAACAGATGGGTTTGATGATTGAGTTTGAAAACATACTAGAAACATGTTACACTGAAGGTCCATGCGCCTAGATAAGGCTCATGCGCCTGAAAATGCCTTAGAAGGATTTAAGTATAACCCATGCGCCTGAACAGTAGCCCATGCGCCTGAACAGTGGTTCATGCGCCTAGAATATTAGTCGGACGACTAAGTGTAGGGCCATGCGCCCCAATAGTGCCCATGCGCCCCAATAGTGCCCATGCGCCCCAATAGTGCCCATGCGCCTAAGTGGCCCATGCGCCTAAGTGGCCCATGCGCCTAAGTGTCCATGCGTCCGAATAACCCATGCGCCTAAGTAATCATACGACCGAATAGTGCCCATGCGCCTAAATTGTTCATGTGCCCAAGAGTTAAAGTAGTTAAGTGTTGACTGATGTGCCTACATAGTGATGAAACGCCCAAACAAGGCTCATGCGCCCAAATAGTGTCTAAGCGCCCAACACTTAGAATTTATTACAAAATTCTTGGGGGTTTGTGCTCCTAGGGTTTTGATCGAGGTTTGACTAGGGCATATTAATGATGGATTTCATGCGTTGTTCTTATTATTATTATTACTTATAGTGTGTGACTTTACGTGGTATGCTTATTATCGTAACGTAAAGTATATCGTAATAATAAAGAGAAAGAGCAATAAAGAAAAGAAGAGGAACATTAATAAAATGTTAACAAGTCTTGCAAGCTTACAGGAGGTACACGACCGTGTTGTCGTTAGCTCAACTGTGTTGCGGGTTAGCTACCCTATTATGCACACAGGGCCAGTCTTGGAGATTGGCAGGACCTCTGTAGCGTACCCTAGGTGTTTGGGTCGGCCTTGTATACAGTGAACAGAACCCTTTTGAGGGATATAGATGGTCCATCACCGGTTTTCATCGCGCATACATTTTAGGGTATTGCTCATTGGTCCATACAGAAAGTGAAAGATAAAGATATAAGATTACAGAACATACAAGGCATACAGTAAAGAGAACGAACAGTATCTGTTCATATAGTTAATGTGTGCTCGCATATACAGTAAAGAGTTGTATTTCATAGAAAGAGTATTTTCATATACAACATATAGAAAGTATTTTATTACTTGTAAAACTAGAACTCACTCAGCAACGCTGACTTTTATACATTTTCAGTTGGCAGGTAATTATTGCTGAAGATGACACGAGGGTGAAGCTACTCGGCAGGAAAAGACTGACATCCATTTGTATTTTATGTTATTGTTGTTTTGTAATACAGTAAAACAATTCTTTTGTAACCCGTTAAACGATGATGTATTGCTCAACAACAATGATTTAAATGAAATGAATGGTTTTTGATAAATTATTTCCGCTGCTTAAGTTTGTATAATTATAAGTGTTAAATGTTTAACTGCTGTGATTGAGCAACTGTGAGGTCTCCGGGAACGGGGCCTTACACCGCTGGTGACCGGAAAACCGTGGGTAAATGAGGGAAAGAAAAGGGTTTTGGTTAATTTACAGTATTGGTCCCTGTAGTTTGATTTCTGTTATTTACAGCTTTGGTGACCGGAAAACAGTGGGTAAAGGAGGGAAAGAAAAACTTTCTTTTAAAGTTTATAAATTGACAAACAAACCCCTTAACTTACTTATTTAATTTTTAAACATTTTTAATAACTTTATAAAGTGTTATTACTATTATTATTATTATTATTATTATTATTATTATTATTATTGTTATCATAATTGATATATTTAATATTTTTATTTTTAACTTTCATACATTAAAATTTAATGACAACTAAAAAGAATAAGCATAAATAACACATGAGTTCTATAATTGACAATAATGACCCTTATTAGAATAAACAAAGTTAACTTTTAGTTAACAAAAAAATACAAGATGTTACAACAAGTTAAGGTATTAACACTGTCACACCCCCGCTAAGAGCGGAAACACGGGGATGTAACGAGATGGGATCGTCATAACACGAAGTAAATGATAGAGATGCAATATAATAAGTGATGACGAGCGTGTCATGACGATACCCGACAACAAGGGGACTTGTGTCGTGTTTAGTCAATGTTCACGACAACATAGCCATAAGCATAAACATGTTACATGAATCACATAACAAAGATGTTAACATTGTATGCAATTCCCACAACCCGGGAACAAGTTACAAATGTATAATATTTAAAACTAACTACAACAATGATTTTAGAAGACAAAGTTTAGCCACAAAATGCATCCTAGGTTCTCCACTAAGGCAGCACACCTAGATATTCAGTTAGCATGATCACCTGAAAAGATATGCTCAAAATGGTCAACAAAATTATTGGTGAGCTCGCAGGTTTAAATGTAAATAAGTAATTGATGCTGCATAAATGTTGTTGCGGAATACCGTGAATATAGTTATAAGTAAGCAAAATCACATGACATGAGCTTTACAACCAAACCTAACGACGTACACAAAGAATCTTGTCGGAATATATTCACCCAATGCCCGTTCCTGGCGACTGTTGGTACTAACTAGTATACCAACAACGAGGGTGGGGGTGTCAACCCAAGTAGTACTACCAATACCTATCCGTCGGTTCCACACTGGAATTAAATGGTTGTAAGAAATAACCACACAGCAGACTTAAGCATGTATCAGATAAGTACTCACAAAACAATAGCACGTTGATTCCAAGTATGTAAATTGTATGTAAGTTGTACAACATAGAAAACGGGTGAGCATACCTTTCACCCATGTTTGTAAATGATTGAAAAGTTGTATAAGCATAAAAAGGGGCCACGAAACTCACTTGTTAAATGGTAAGTATGAATGATTCAAAGTTCCCCAAATGTAGTATGCAAAGAACGGTCAAACACCTATTGACAGTTATTGTTAAGCATTAATGATATGTATAAAGTACACAGTAATGTTCAGTCGGTTCGGGTTGTATCGGTTCGGTCGTGGGTGACACACACAAGCTGACACTCGTATTAGATCTTACGTAGATCCAAGTACTAGAGATAGTCGCCATTGCCGATGATATTTGTGTAAAAGATTCATTGTTATAGGAAAGTATTTATTAAATATTAGTAGTTACAAACCGGTTTTGTTAATTGTAAAATGCTAGGGTGATTTAATTTGTAATAGTATTTGTGGTCTTGATAGCGTTGACTTTAATCTTTGTGGTCGAGCAATGACATTTGTATTGATGTTACCTTATCATCACATGTCACTCAAGAAGGAAATTCACTCACACAACATCGTCAGTCATACAACAGGACCAGACGCTCGACTCAACTCTCCATTCGTATGAATCAGCCTTCAATCGTACGAATCAGCTTCGTTCGTACGACTGAACCTTTATTCGCACGACTGGCATTCAGTCGTACCACACAACACCCAATCGCACGACTTAACCTCCATACGCACGAATCAACCTTCATTCGTACAAATTAGCTTCATTCGTACGACTGAACCTTCATTCGTATGATTGGCCTTCAGTCGTGGGATGCACGCACAATCGCATACCTTCATTCGGTCGCATGACTCAATCGCACACAACATTCATCCGCATTGACTCAATCGCACACAACATTCATCCGCATTGACTCAATCGCACACATTCATTCGATCGCACGACTCAGTCGCATGACATCTCCAGTCGCACAACTCGATCGCTCGAATGACACAGTCGCACGACTCACCCAGTCACACGACTCAGTCCCATGGTGAGTGACTCGGCCGAATGAAACCCTTCTCCAGTAGTTCCTGTAACTGACTAGATAATCCTGCATTTCTGACGGTGCTAACCGGTATGGTGTATTTGCTATCGGTGTAGCTCCAGGAACCAACTCTATACGAAATTCCACTTGTCATGGAGGAGGCAAACCAGGCAAGTCATCAGGAAATACATATGGGTAGTCCCGTACTACCGGAATATCTACCAATTTCCTCTCTTCTTCCTTCTTTTCTACCACATGAGCCAGAAAAGCGTAGCACTGTTTTCGTAAACTTCGACGTGATTTCATGCGGGAGATAAGCTTTAAGTTTCTTCCGGTCTTTCTCCTTGAATTTTGAGTACCTCCCCGTTTGGCATGGGGATTCATACTACTTTATCCCGACAGAAAATCTCAGCTCCGTGTTTCGACAACCAATCTATTCCCACAATCACATCAAAACTCCCTAATTCAAAGGGTACAAGTCTATATCGAAGGCATGGTCCTCCAATATCAATGAGCACTTTCTAATAATTTCATCGGCCTGAATAACTCTACCATTGGCCATTTCTACAGAGTAGCTAGTTTTGGCCTACTAGGACTCAAATCAAGTAATTGCACAAGCTCAGAGGATATAAAACTATTGTCTGCTCCGGTATCAAACAATATAGATACGAAGTGATTATTGAGTAAGTGCGTACCCATGACAACATTCAGGTCCTGACGGGCATTGTTGGCTCCAATGACGAATGTGCGTCCCCGAGATGTATTCCCTTGATTTCCCGGGCCTTGATTTCCAGCTATGGCCATCACCGGTTGCTGGTTGTTCCCTTGTTGACCCGGCCCCCGATTCAGTCTGGGGCACATGTTTCTGTAGT
>CM046448.1:0-45000 GCA_025506515.1 Flaveria trinervia
TTTTGTTTTTGGTTGTTGGTTGTGGTTGTGTTTGTTTTGTGGTTGTCATTGTGGTTGTGGTTGTGTTGTGGTTGTTGTTGTATTTGTGGTGTCGTTGTCGTTGTGGTTGTGGTTGTGGTTTTCTTTGTGATTGTCTTTGTGTTTTTGGTTTGTTGTGTGTGGTGTTTGTTTTTGTGGTTGTCATTGTGGTTGTGGTTGTTGTTATATTTGTGGTTGTCGTTGTGGTTGTAGTTGTGGTTGTGGTTGCCATTGTCAGTGTGGTTGCCATTGTCATTGTGGTTGCGGTTGTGGTTGCGGTTGAGGTTGCGGTTGCGGTTGCGGTTGTGATTGTAAGGCCCCCGTTCCCGGACGCTTACAGCTGGTAAATCATCGCACATAATACATATAATACAATTGTATTTCATAAAGCATCGCAGCGGAAACATTTAAAAATGTCATTTCATTTAAATATTGTAGCTTTTGCAAAATAATACATCGTTAATCAGTTACAAAATACATTGTTGCATTATATCACAAAGCATTATATAAACGGATGTCATCCCAAAAGAGTTGAGTAGCCACCACGTGCCATCCTCAGCAATCATTACCCTGCCAACTGGAAACAGATCAAAGTCAGCATTGCTGAGTGAGTTTAGGTGGAATATTGCTATATGCAATACCCAACTATTCCTGGTACTGGACCTAGGTCTATCATAGACCAGTTATAACGGTGCATCGCACCTCTGATCACAGTACCTAGGGTATGCAACAATGGGGCTATACAAATGGTCAATCACAAAGAAAGACCCCGATGTGCATCCTCCCGGGGTAGCAAACCCGCACACCGTTGGGCTACACCTTTTAATGGCGTGTCTCGACATACTATGCTTGCAAGAATTTCTTTACTTTCATCTTTCATTAATGCATGAATTCTTACTTCATGTTTCTCTTTTCTTTATCTTTCACTTTACGTTACATACTACTTTCATTTGGTTCACTAACACAACTGTAAGCCACAGGAAAGATAAACATACATCATAATAAGGAACATAACATACACAGTCATCAGCACCATACAAGGCACCATCATACATACATAACATGCATAATCATGCAACATCATCATCATCATGCCCACATGCTCTCTAAGGCCTCAATAGTCATCTTACATGAACTTACGGAAACCTTTATGTCAAAAACTTACATCTGCACTTTTCCCCGAAAGTCAGAAGTTAAACTACACTTTTCCTCAGGTACAACAGCCCTTTTAAGGCGTATGGACACCCATTAGTCCATGGCCTCCATGCGACTGAACATCATGCGAATGAACCATGTGAATGAACCAATGCGGATGAACACTCATACGAATGAACACCCAATCGTGCGAATGGACTTAATGTGGATGGACCTCATGCGAATGGAACTAATGTGGATGAGCACTTATGCGATTGGAACCTCAATCGCGTGACTCCCCATGCGACTGGCCCCAATTGTGCGAATGGACCCCATTCGGTCGTATGACCTTCATTCGGTCGCCTAGCCCTAGCTGGTGCAGAATGCAGTTCATCCCGAACCTAATCTGCCATTTTCGACCTCCAAGCTCATCCAAACTCATTTTAAGCCCAAATCAACCATCCTAAACCTTGGGAATTCATACCACAACACATTCAAGCACACAAAAGCTCACAAACAAAGTTCAAATGCAACATACACAAGCACAAACGGTCCAAACATGCACACACTAAAAAAACTCAATTATCAGATGTGTTCCAGCCCTAAATCATTCAAACACATTAAAGGAAGCGTCATAGAACTCCCACAAACGACCGCAACAAGAAGAGCTTTGATTTGACTCGCTTCTTAACGATTTTGGTTCACTCAAACCAACCCGAACCACAACTTTTCTCCCGCTTTTTCTCTTCTTTCTCTCTTCTCCTCTTTCCTTGGCTGAAAATGTGAGTGTGGGGAAGGGTAATGGTTGCCCTCTCCCTTTATATACCCCCACTTAGCCAACTTTCTCTCGTTGTGGTGGTGGTGATGGTGGTTGTGGTGTGGTTGTGGGTTGTGGTTGTGTGGTTGGTTGTGTGGGGGTGTGGTTGTGGTTGTGGTTGTGGTTGTGGTTGTGGTTGTGGTTTGGTTATGGTGGTGGCTGGGGTGTGGCTTTCGTTGTGATTGTGGTTGAGGTTGTGGCTATAATTGTGGTTGTGGTTGCGGTTGTCGTATTGGTTATCGGTGTGGTCGTGGTTGTGGTGTGGTTGGGTTGTGGTTGTGGTGGGGGGGTTGTGGTTGGGGTGTGGGTTGGGGGTTGGGGGTTGTGGTGGTGGTTGGGTGTGGGTTTGTGGTTGTGGTGTGTGGTTGTGGTGTGGTGGTGGTTGTGGTTGTGGTTGTGGTGGTGGTGGTGGGTGGTTGGTGGTTGTGGTTGGGTTGTGGTGTGTGGTTGGTTTGGTTGTGGTTGTGGTTGTGGTTGGTTGTGGTTGTGGTGTTGGTTGTGGTTGTGGTTGTGGTTGTGGTTGTGGTTGTGGTTGTGGTTGTGGGTTGTGGTTGTGGTTGTGTTGTGGTTGTGGTGTGTGCTTGGGTTGTGGTTGTGGTTGTGGTTGTGGTTGTGAAGGGGTGTGGTTGTGGTTGTGGTGTGTGTTGTGGTGTGGTTGTGGATGTGGTGTGGTTGTGGTTTGTGGTTGTGGTTGTGGTTTTGGTTGTGGTTTTGGTTGTGGTTGTGGTGTGTTGTGGTTGTGGTTGTGGTTTGTGGTTGTGGTTGTGTGGTTGTGTTGTGGTTGTGGTTGTGGTTGTTGTTGTGGTTCTGGTTTTGGTTGTGGTTTTGGTTTTGGGTTGAGGTTATGGTTGTGGTTGTGGCTGTGGATGTGGTTTTGGATGTTGGTTGTGGTTGTGGATGTGGTTGTGGATGCGCTTTTCGTTGCGGTTTTCATTGCGGTTTTCGTTGCGGTTACGGTTGCGGTTGCGGTTGCGGTTGCGGTTGCGGTTGCGGTTTGTGGTGGTGGCTGTGGTTGTTGCTTTTGTTGTGATTGTGGTTGAGGTTGTGGCTATAGTTGTGGTTGTGGTTGTGGCTTTCGTTGTGATTGTGTGTTTGGTTTGTGGCTATAGTTTGGTTGTGGTTGTGGTTGTGGTTGTGGTTGTGGTTGTGGTTGTGGTTGTGGTTGTGGTTGTGGTTGTGGTTGTGGTTGTGGTGGTGGCTGTGGTTGTGGCTTTTGTTGTGATTGTGGTTGAGGTTGTGGCTATAGTTGTGGTTGTGGTTGTGGTTGTGGTTGTGGTTGTGGTTGTGGTTGTGATTTGGTTGTGGTTGTGGTTGTGGTGGTGGCTGTGGTTGTGGCTTTTGTTGTGATTGTGGTTGAGGTTGTGGCTATAGTTGTGGTTGTGGTTGCGGTTGTCGTATTGGTTATGGTTGTGGTAGTGGTTGTGGCGGTGGTTGTGGATCGGGTTGTCGTAATGGTTTTTGTTTTGGTTATCACTGTGTTTGTGTTTCTTTTGGAGGTCTTGTGGTTGTCGTTGTGGTTCTGGTTGTCGTGGTGGTTGTGGTTGTCGTTGTGGCTGTAGATGTGGTTGTGGTTGTGGTTGTGGTTTTCGTATTGGTTGTGGTTGTGGTTGTGGTTGTGGCTGTGGTTGTGGTTATGGTTTTCGTTGTTGTTATGGTTGTGTTTGTCATTGTGTTTGTGTTGGTGGTTGTGATTGTGTTTGTGTTTGTGCTTCTGGTTGTCGTTGTGGTTGTGGCTGTTGTTGTGTTTGAGGTTGTCGTTGTCGTTGTGGTTGCCGTTGTGGTTACGTTTGTGGTTTTGGTTGTGGTTGTGGTTGTGGTTCTAGTTGTGGTTGTGGTTGTTGTTGTCGTATTTGTTTTGGTTGTGGTTGTGGTTTTCGTTGCGATTGTCGCTGTGTTTTATGATTGTGGACTTGTGGTTACTTTTGTGGTTGTGGTTGTGGTTGTCGTGGTTGTGGTATATATGTGGTTTGTTGTTAGCGTTGTTAGTGTGGTTGCCATTGTGGTTTTGATTGTGGTTGTGGTTGTGGGTGAGGATGATGTTCGTTTTCGTTGTTTTGTGGTTGTGGTTTGTGGTTGTGGTTGTGGTTGTGGTTGTGGTTGTGGTTGTGGTGTGTTGTGGTTTTCGTTGTGGTTTTGGTTGTGGTTGTGGTTGTGCTTGTAGCTATGTTTTTTTGTTGTGGTTGTGTTTGTGGTTGTGGTTATTTTTACGGTTGCGGTTATCGCTATGATTGTCGCTATGGTTGTCGTTATGGTTTTCATTGTGGTTGTCGTTGTGTTGTGGTTGTGGTTGGGTTGTGGTTATGGTTGTGGGTTGGTTGTGGATGGGTTGTGGTTGTGTATGTGCTTGTGTTTCTCGTTCTGGTTGTGGTCGTCGTTATGGATGTGTTTGTGGTTGAGTTGTGGTTGGGTTGTGGTTGTGGTTGTGGTTATAGTTGTGGTTGTGGTGTGGTTGTGGTTATGGTTGTGGTTGTGGTTGTGGTTGTGTTGTGGTTGTGGTTGTGGTTGTGGTTCTGGTTGTGGTTGGGTTGTGGTTGTGGCGTTTGTGGTTGTGGTTTGGTTGTGGTTGTGGTTGTGGTTTGGTTGTGGTTGTGGTTGTGGTTGTGGTTGTGGTGTGGTGTGGTTGTGGTTGTGGTTGTGGTTGTGGTTGTGGTTGTGGTTGTGGTTGTGGTTTGTGGTTGTGGTTGTGGTTGTGTTGTGTTGTGGATTTGGTGTGTTGTGGTTGTGGTGTGTGGTTGTGGTTGTGGTTGTGGTTGTGTTGTGGTTGTGGTTTGTGGTTGTGGTTGTGGTTGTGTTGTGGTTGTGGTTGTGGATGTGGTTGTGGTTGTGGTTGGTGGTTGGTTGTGGTTGTGGTTTTGGTTGTGGTTGGTTTTGGTTGTGGTTGTGGTTGTGGTTGTGGTTGTGGTTGTGATTGTGGTTGTGGTTGTGGTTGTGGTTGTGGTTGTGGTTGTGGTTGTGGTTGTGGTGGTGGCTGTGGTTGTGGCTTTCGTTGTGATTGTGGTTGAGGTTGTGGCTATAATTGTGGTTGTGGTTGCGGTTGTCGTATTGGTTATCGTTGTGGTCGTGGTTGTGGTTGTGGTTGTGGTTGTGGTTGTGGTTGTGGTTGTGGTTGTGGTTGTGGTTGTGGTTGTGGTTGTGGTTGTGTTGTGGTTGTGGTTTTGGTTGTGGTTGTGGTTGTGGTTGTGGTTGTGGTTGTGGTTGTGGTTGTGGTTGTGGTTGTGGTTGTGGTGTGGTTGTGGTTTGTGGTTGTGGTTGTGGTTGTGGTTGTGGTGTTTGTGGTATTGGTTTTGGTTGTGGTTGTGGTGTGGTTGTGGTTGTGTTGTGGTTGTGGTTGTTGTTGTGTTTGTGGTTGTGGTTTTGGTTGTGGTTGTGGTTGTGGTTGTGGTTGTGGTTGTGGTTGTGGTTGTGGTTGTGGTTGTGGTTTTGGTTGTGGTTGTGGTTGTGGTTGTGGTTGTGGTTGTGGTTGTGGTTGTGGTTGTGGTTGTGGTTGTGGTTGTGGTTGTGGTTGTGGTTGTGGTTGTGGTTGTTGATGTGGTTCTGGTTTTGGTTGTGGTTTTGGTTTTGGTTGTGGTTGTGGATGTGGTTGTGGATGCGCTTTTCGTTGCGCTTTTCGTTGCGGTTTTCAATTGCGGTTTTCGTTGCGGTTACGGTTCGTTGCGGTTGCGGTTGCGGTTGCGGTTGCGGTTGCGGTTGTGGTGGTGGCTGGGTTGTTTTGCTTTTGTTGTGATTGTGGTTGAGGTTGTGGCTATAGTTGTGGTTGTGGTTGTGGCTTTCGTTGTGATTGTGGTTGAGGTTGTGGCTATAGTTGTGGTTTGTGGTTGTGGTTGTGGTTGTGGTTGTGGTTGTGGTTGTGGTGGGTTGTGGTTTGGTTGTGGTTGTGGTTGTGGTTGGGTTGTTGTGCTGGCTTGGTTGTGGCTTTTGTTGTGATTGTGGTTGAGGTTGTGGCTATAGTTTGGTTGTGGTTGCGGTGGTCGTATTGGTTATGGTTGTGGTAGTGGTTGTGGCGGTGGTTGTGGATCGGGTTGTCGTAAGGGTTTTTGTTTTGGTTATCACTGTGTTTGTGTTTTCTTTGGAGGTCTTGTGGTTGTCGTTGTGGTTCTGGTTGTCGTGGTGGTTGTGGTTTGTCGTTGTGCTGTAGTTGTGGTTGTGGTTGTGGTTTTCGTATTGGTTATGGTTGTGGTTGTGGTTGTGGCTGTGGTTGTGTTTGGTTTTTCGTTGTTGTTATGGTTGTGTTTGTCATTGTGTTTGTGTTGGTGGTTGTGATTGTGTTTGTGTTTTGGCTTCTCTGGTTGTCGTTGTGGTTGTGGCTGTTGTTGTGTTTGTGGTTGTCGTTGTCGTTGTGGTTGCAGTTGTGGTTACGTTTGTGGTTTTGGTTGTGGTTGTGTTGTGGTTCTAGTTGTGGTTGTGGTTGTTGTTGTCGTATTTGTTGTGGTTGTGGTTGTGGTTTTCGTTGCGATTGTCGCTGTGTTTATGATTGTGGACTTGTGGTTACTTTTGTGGTTGTGGTTGTGGTTGTCGTGGTTGTGGTTATATATGTGGTTGTTGTTAGCGTTGTTAGTGTGGTTGCCATTGTGGTTTTGATTGTGGTTGTGGTTGTGGGTGAGGATGTGGTTGTCGTTTTCGTTGTAGTTGTGGTTGTGGTTGTGGTTGTGGTTGTGGTTGTGGTTGTGGTTGTGGTTGTGGTTGTGGTTGTGGTTGTGGTTTGGTTGTGGTTGTGGTTGTGGTTTTGGTTGTGGTTGTGGTTGTGGTTGTGGTGTGTTGTGTGGTTGTGGTTGTGGTTGTGGTTGTGGTTTTGGTTGTGGTTTTGGTTGTGGTTGTGGTTGTGGTTGTGGTTGTGGTTGTGGTTGTGGTTGTGGTTGTTGGTTGTGGTTTGGTGTGGTTATGGTTGGTTGTGGTTGTGGTTGTGGTTGTGGTTGTGGTTGTTGGTTGTGGTTGTTGTTGTGGTTCTGGTTTTGGTTGTGGTTTTGGTTTTGGTTTTGGTTGTGGTGTTGGTTGTGGTTGTGGTTGTGGATGTGGATGTGGTTGTTGTTGTGGATTTGTTGTGGATGCGCTTTTCGTTGCGCTTTTCGTTGCGGTTTTTATTGCGGTTTTCGTTGCGGTTACGGTTGCGGTTGCGGTTGCGGTTGCGGTTGGGCGGTGCGGTTGCGGTTGCGGTTGCGGTTGTGGTGGTGGCTGGGTTGTGGTTGCTTTTGTTGTGATTGTGGTTGAGGTTGTGGCTATAGTTGTGGTTGTGGTTGTGGCTTTCGTTGTGATGGTGGTGAGGTTGTGGCTATAGGTTGTGGTTGTTGTGGTTGTGGTTGTGGTTGTGGTTTGTGGTTGTGGTTTGTGGTTGTGGTTGTGGTTGTGGTTGTGGTTGTGGTTGTGGTTGTGGTTGTGGTGGTGGCTGTGGTTGTGGCTTTTGTTGTGATTGTGGTTGAGGTTGTGGCTATAGTTTGGTTGTGGTTGCGGTTGTCGTATTGGTTATGGTTGTGGTAGGGTGGTTTGTGGCGGTGGTTGTGGATCGGGTTGTCGTAATGGTTTTTGTTTTGGTTATCACTGTGTTTGTGTTTCTTTTGGAGGTCTTGTGGTTGTCGTTGTGGTTCTGGTTGTCGTGGTGGTTGGTGGTTGTCGTTGTGGCTGTAGTTGTGGTTTTGGGTGTGGTTGTGGTTTTCGTATTGGTTGTGGTTGTGGTTGTGGTTGTGGCTGGGTTGTGGTTGGTTTTTTGTTTTGTTTGTTATGGTTGTGTTTGTCATTGTGTTTGTGTTGGTGGTTTTGATTGTGTTTGTGTTTGTGCTTCTGGTTGTCGTTGTGGTTGTGGCTGTTGTTGTGTTTGTGGTTGTCGTTGTCGTTGTGGTTTCCGTTGTAGTGTGGTTGTGGTTGTGGTTGTGGTTGTGGTTGTGGTTGTGGTTGTGGTTGTGGTTGTGGTTGTGGTTGTGGTTGTGGTTGTGGTTGGGTTGTGGGTGTGGTTGTGGTTGTGGTTGGTTGTGGTTTGTGGTTGTGGTTTTGGGTGTGGGTGTGCTTGTGGTTGTGGTGTGGTTGTGGTTGTGGTTGTGGTTGTGGTTGTGTGTGGTTGTGTGTGGTGTGTGGTTGTGGTTGTGGTTGTGGTTGTGGTTGTGGTTGTGGTTGTGGTGTGGTTGTGGTGTGGGTTTGTGGTTGGGTTGTGGTTGTGGTGTGGTTGGGTTGTGGTTGTGGTTGTGGTGGTGGTGTGTGGTTGTGGTTGTGGTTGTGATTGTGGTTGGGTTTTGGTTGTGGATGTGGTTGTGGTTGTGGTTATGGTTGTGGTTGTGGTATTGGTTGTGGTTGTGGTTGTGGTTGTGGATGTGGTTGTGGTTGTGGTTGTGTTTGTGGTTTGTGGTTGTGGGTGGAGGATGTGGTTGTCATTTTCATTGTAGTTGTGGTTGTGGTTGTGGTTGTGGTTGTGGTTGTGGTTGTGGTTGTGGTTGTGGTTGTGGTTGTGGTTGTGGTTGTGGTTGTGGTTGTGGTTGTGGTTGTGGTTGTGGGTGTTGGTTGTGGTTGTGGTTGTGGTTGTGGTTGTGGTTGTGGTTGTGGTTGTGGTTGTGGTTGTGATCGTCGTTGTTGTAGTTCTTGTCAGTGTGGTTATGGTTGTGGTTGTTTTTACGGTTCCGGTTATCGCTATGATTGTCGCTGTGGTTGTCGTTTTGGTTTTGATTGTTGTTGTCGTTGTGTTTGTGTTGTGGTTGTGGTTGTTGGTTGTTGTTGTGTTGTGGTTGTGGTTGTGGTTTGTGGTTGTGGTTGTGGTTGTTGTGTTGTGGTTGGATCGTCGTTGTTGTAGTTCTTGTCAGTGTGGTTATGGTTGTGGTTGTTTTTTTTACGGTTCCGGTTATCGCTATGATTGTCGCTGTGGTTGTCGTTTTGGTTTTGATTGTTGTTGTCGTTGTGTTTGTGGTTGTGGTTGTGGTTGTGGTTGTGGTTGTGGTTGTGGTTGTGGTTGTGGTTGTGGTTGTGGTTGTGGTTGTGGTTGTGGTTGTGGGTGTTTGTGGTTGTGGTTGTGGTTGTATTTGTGCTTGTGGTTATCGTTCTGTTGTGGTATGGATGTGGTTTGTGCTGTGGCTGTGGCTGTGGCGTGGCCCTGGCCGTGGCCGTGATTGTGGTTGTGGTTGTGGTTGTGGTCGTCGTTGTGGTAGTTCTTGTCAGTGTGGTTGTGGTTATGGTTGTGGTTGTAGTTGTGGTTGTGGTTGTAGTTGTAGTTGTGATTGTGGTTTTCGTTGTCATTATGGTTGCCATTGGGGTTGTGATAGTGGTTGTGGTTGTGGGTGAGGTTGTGGCTATTGTCGTTGTGGTTGTGGTTGTGGTTGTAGTTGTGATTGTGGTTATGGTTGGGGTTGGGGTTGTGGTTGTGGTTGGTGTTGTGGTTGTGGTTGTGGTTGTGGTTGTGGTTGTGGTTGTGGTTGTCGTTGTATTGGTTGTTGTAATTGTGGTTGTGCTTGTGCTTGTGGTTGTCGTTGTGCTTGTGGTTATGGTTGTGGTTGAGGTTGTGTTTGTAGTTGTTGTTGTGGTTGTTGTTGTGTTTGTGCTTGTGGTTGTTGTTGTGATTGTGGTTATGTTTGTGTCATCTTCGTTGTGGTTGTCGTTGTAGCTACGGTTATGGTTAATATTGTGTTTGTCGTTGTGGTTGTTGTTGTGGTTGTGGTTATGGTTTCGGTTGTGGTTGTAGTTTTGGTTATGGTTGTGCTTGTTCTATTGGTTTTTGTTGTGGTTGTTGTTGTGCTTTTTGCTGTGGTTGTCACTGTGGTTGTCATTTTGGTTGTGGTTATTGTTGTGCTTGTGGTTGTGGTTGTGTTTGTGATTGTGGTTGTTGTTGTTGTGCTTGTGCTTGTGTTTGTTGTGCTTGTGGTTGTGGATGTGGTTTTTGTTGTCGTTGTCGTTGTGGTTGTGGTTGTCGCTATGTGGTCGTTGTGGTTATCGTTGTGTGTGTCGTTGTGGTTATTGTTTTGGTTGTGGTTATGGTTGTGGGTGTGGTTATGGTTGTGGTTGTGGTTATCGTTGTGGTTGTCGTGGTGGTTGTGGTTGTGGTTGTGGGAGTCGTGTTTGTGGTTGTGGTTGTGGTTGTGTTTGTGGTAATCATACTTCATATAAATCGGGTATCGGGTCGGGTCGGGAATGGAAACATGGGTCTCAATTAACCGAGAATGATTACCCCTAATTGTTGTTATTGTAGTAGTTGTTGTCTGGTTATGGTCGTGGTTGTCATTGTTATAGTGATTACGGTTGTTATGGTTGTCATTTTTGTTATCATTGTTGTTGTCATCATTGTGGTTGTCATTTTGTGGTGGTGGTTGTTCTGGCAGTCATAGTGGTTGTCGTCTACGTGGGTATTGTCCTCTTGGTTTTCATCATCGGTTATCATGGTCATGGTCGTCATAGTCATCGTCGTCATGCTTATTGTGGTGGTTGTCATTATTGCGGTCTTTGTGGTACGATTTTGGGTTTAGGTTGTATCTCTTTTGTCGTCGTTATGGTAGCCGACATTATGGTGGTTGTTGTTCCACAAAGACCGTAACAATGGGTTTAGGGTTGTATTTGTTTTTGTCGTCGTTGTGGTAGCCGAAATTATGGTGGTTGTCGTGGTGGTTGTTGTGGTCTTAGTTGTTGTCGTAGTTGTTGCTTTGTATTATATGTTATTATAGTTGTCATTGCTATATTTTTGTATTGTTGTCATAGTTGTTTTCGTCCTCATTGTTGTCTTCATCATGGTTGTCATCGACATGGTTGTTGATGTTGTTGTCGTCGTCATTGTTGTTGTTTGTGTTGTTATTGTTATAATTGGTGTTCATGTTTTTTCGTTGTTGTCATGATTGTTGTTATTGTTGTCTTCATAATGGTTTTCGTCATCATCATTGTAGTTGTCATCATTGTGGTTGTTTTCAGTGTAGCTTTCATCCTCTTTGTTTTCATTATCTGTGGTAGTTGACATTATGGTGGTTGTTGTGGTCATTGTTGTCATCATCGTGGTTGTGATTGTTGTGGTCATTGTTATTGTCATTTTCGAGGTTGTCATCGTTGTTATTATTGTCATATTGAGGTTTTTGTATTTGTTTTTGTCTTCATCATCATCATTCTTGTCGTTGTTATTGTTGTTGTCATTATTTTCGTTGTTGTTGTTATCGATGTCATTCTTTTTTTCGTTGTTGTTGTCGTTGTGGTTGCAGTTATCTTCATCGTCAATGTGTTGTAGTTGTAGTTATTGTCTTCTTTATGGTGCTTGTCTTTGTCGTAATGGTCGTAGTCGTTGTTGGCATCATCCTGATTGATGTCGTTATGGTTATCCTTGTTACAGTGGTTGTCGTTGTGGCTATCTTAATTGTGGTTTTTGTTGTTGTTGTCATCGACTTAACAGTCGTTATAGTATGGTTTATCGTTTAGGGTTGCTTTCGTTGTTTTTATCGTCATCATTGTTGTTGTTGTCGTTATAGTTGTCATCATTGTGGTAGCCAACATTCTTGTGGTTGTCATGGTTGTGCTTTCCATTGTCGTGGTGGTGGTTGTCTTAGTTGTAGTTGTCATCGTTTTTGTTGTTGATGATGTTGTATTATTTGTTGTTATTGGTATTGTCGTTGTTCTTACTGTTGTTTTTGTAGTGATTGTTGTTATTTATGTAGTAATTGTTTTCGGCATCGTTGTTGTCATCGTGTTTGTCATCGTCGTGATTGTTGTTGTTGTTATTGTTGTCATTGTTCTGGTTATCGTCGTAGTCATGATTGTCGTATTATTATTGTCGACGTCATGGTTGTCGTTATGGTGGTTGTTGTCAACGTGGGTTTCGTCCTTTTAGTTTTCGTCATCGTTGTTGGTAGTCATCATTGTGGTGGTTATCATAGTCGTTTTTGTTGTTGGTAAGCGTCGTTGTGGTGGTTATGGTTGTTGTAGCCATCGTTGTTGTGGTTGTCATTGTTGTGGTCGTTGTTGTCATCGTTGTTCTGGTCATCAATGTTGTGGTGGTTATTATATTCATCATTGTTGTCATCATCGTTGTTGTCATTTTCATTGATGTGGTTATCTCTCATTGTCATTGTGTTGTCATTCGTCATTGTAATTGTTGTCTTCATTGTGATGGTTTGTGTCGTTGTAATGATGGTAGTCATGGTTGTCAATGTTGTTGTCATCATTCTACTTGTCGTTGTCATGGTTTTCAACATTGTGGTTGTCCTAGTTGTGGTGATTATCGCTCTTGTGGTTGTGGATGTTGTTATTGGTGTCAATGTTATGTTTATCGTTATTTTGGTTTTCCTCGTTGTGGTTGCCAACATTATGGTGGTTGTCATGGTTCTACTTATCGTTGTCATCGTGGTGGTTGCCTCAGTCGTAGTTGTCATCGTTGTTGGTGTTGTTGCTCCTGTATTATAACTTGTTATTGTTGTTTTTATTGTTCTTAGTTTTGTTTGTGTAGTTACTGTTGTTATTGTTATTTTTGTAGTAATTCTTTTTGTCGTCGTTTTTTCGTCATTATGGTTGTCGTCGTCGTGGTTGTTGTCGTCGTCGTCGTTATTATTGTAATTGTTGTTGTTGTTGTCTTCGTTGTTGTCGTTGTTCTGGTTGTTATAGTAGTCGTGGTTTTTGTCGTTATTATTGACGTTGTCATGGATGTCGTTGTCGTCGACGTAGGTTTCATCCTCTTGGTTTTCGATGTCGTCATTTTTGTCGTCGTTGGTAGTCATCATTTTGGTGGTTGTGGTTGTCATAGTCGTTATTGCCATCGTTGGTAAGTGTCGTTATGGTGGTTATGGTTGTTGTAGTCATTGTCGTTGTGGTTGTCGTTGTTTTAGTCATTGTCATTGTCATTGTCGTGGTTGTCGTCGTTGTTCTCGTCATGAATGTTATGGTTGTATTGTCATTGTTTCCATAATCATCATTGTTCTCGTTGTTATCGTTTTGTCATCATCTTCGTTTTTGCCGCCATTGCGTTGTCGTAAATGTTTTGTCGTTGTAGTTATTGTCTTCATTGTGATGGTTATCATCGTCATCATGATGGTAGTCGTTGTTGTCAATGTTGTCATTCTGCTTATCATCATCGTGGTTTTCATCATTGTGGTTGTCCTTGTGCTAGTTTTTGTTCTTATGGTTGTGATCGTTGTTGATGTCAACGTTGTGGTTATTGTCATTGTGGTAGCCAACATTATGGTGGTTGTCATGGTTTTGCCTACCGTTGTCATCGTGGTGGATGCCTTAGTCGTAGTTGACGTCTTTGTTGTTATAGACGTCTTTTACAATAATTGTTGTTATTGTGATGGTTTGCAAGCAAGAAGTTAAAGTCTACCAATCTAGACTTATTATTCAAAAAAGGGTTCATCCAACTGAAAGAGACAATACATGTTCATGATTCTAGAAAATAACATAATTTGCGTACATTCGTAACCTCCTCCTTGACAATAAAACCAAATGGCTGCTACATATAACCTTCTCCTCGAAAACAACATTAAGAAAGGTGTTCTTAACATCAAGCTTGTGAAACGACCAATGATTAATGATGGTCGGAGCAATACAAATACACACAAACATGCATTTTAGCAATCGAGTAGAAAGTCTCATTAGAGCATTTACAATATGTCCCATTTTTATAAATGTATGCCATATATTATAAGGGATAGTTATGAGAGAAAATATTAACATTTATTTCTATATTTAGGGAAACACTATTTAACCCCTAAAAAAATTTAATATCTTGAAAAGTGGTTATGAGTAGAGAACGGAAAAAAATTAATGATAAATGTATTAAAAATATAATTAATTAAAAAATGAAAGAGAAAAATTGGTGTTTTTTATGTAATTAAAAGGACGGGGATAATGCTCTTATAACCAATATCATAAGTCTAAGAATAACCCTTTGCAACTAAAAGGGCTTTCAATAGTTGCAAAGAACCATCAAGGTTGTGTTTACTAGAGAACACCCACGACAACCAATAATACACTTACCATTAGAAAGCATCTTAAAATCTCATGTATGATTGGGTCAGAGGGCCCTAATCTCGTCTTCCATAGCTTGCTGCCATCCCGAGTGAGCAACAACCGTCCTCTGAGCATGAACCATCCTCACATCATGATTGAACTTAGTTTTCTATTATTTCTTAGTCATGTCTATTAGCAGACAAAAAGATTGCATATTTAAAGCTGAAATAACAAATAGTTGTACATGTCTACCAAAAAAAATTGATTAGGAATAACACAAGGCAACAAACTGATTGATTCAAATGTCCCACCTCTTTTTCACACGGAACATCAAAGCTGACGATCTTATATCATCTTTTGGTACTTGGAGCATCAATTGCACCTTCATCTTCATTGGTGCTGTTTTTGCTTTCCCATCTTCATCACCAACCTACAGTGTTGTGAAGCCACAACTTCAATTCAACTATCATCTAATATATGTGTCTATAGTCTGTACAAGTACTTCTGGGTTGGATGAGCTTACCCACACAGATGCCCACCTAATCGTATTTCTGAGTCATAACCAGCTTTGACTTTGTACTCTTCGCCAATCGTGTGTTTAAAGACAGCACTCCAGTAGTTTGTATCAAAGTTGTACAAATAGCTGAAAATAAATATCAGCAAGATTACTAGCACCACACAGCTGTTTTGTTTGTTACCCTGACACTATATAATACAGGGGAGGTATCAAATTCCATTACAGTTTAAGGAATATGGACCATTAATAACCCCATTCCATGTTTAAGATTAACATGATGACCATTTTGTAATTAATTGCAAATTAAGTATGACCGGAAGGGGCAAAAGTGGAAATGCATTTGTAAACTTCGCTGTTGTAATAAGTTTTGACTAAGCAGGTACCCCTCCCCCATTACAGCAGGACATCTAACCCATCATTATAGTGTGTCCAACTTACATATATATGTGTCACATCCATGTTCCTTCTATCCTTTTTACATGAAAATATCATTGTAGTCCCCCCCCCCCTTCTCTTTTTCTCTCCATCTACTTATTCATATTCACCCTTGCTTTTAAATGCAAGTATCTATCCACTTAACTCCTTTAAATAAAATCTAGTTTACAAATTAACTTTTAACTCCTTAATTAATTTGAAGAAAAGGTAGACTGTAATTAGTTTTTCAAATTACCAAATGTATTAGCACATGAATTCAAATATAGTTCTTGAAAAAAGTAAGAGTGATAGGAACTTGGAAATCTAATTCTATTTCTAGAAAAAACTTCAAGAAGTGGTAGACTGGGAGTGTAATGTGGCCACCGCAAAAGGTAACAAATTTATATTTCTTAAATGTGAGATATGAAGAGTGTTGAGGTGTAAAGGCCTTTGGGCTTTTGAATGGAGTTATGAGCCTGGACCATTGAAGTTCCTGGAAACCCTACTTATCGCTATATAGAGCATGTCTTTGTATTTTCATCTTGTCCCTTGAGCTTAATAAAAACACCTAGTTGCAGAGAGTGGACATAGGTCATCTTGACCGAACCACTATAATTCCCGTGTTCTTATTGCCTTTCATGGTGTTTGTTTAATTGTGTGTGTTTCCGTTGCGTAAGATACCTAACAAAGAGCCCAAGGTTGAACACGAATATTATGTAAGTGTAGAAACGCCTAAACCACTAAGCCAAAGCTGGCTTTTGTTTATATCCTGAAAACATTTAGTATTTAAACTATTACAATTTGTTTTAATCCCACCGACATTTGAAAATAAGTTATAGTATAATTATCATCAGGCTGACGAGAGAAACACATCAATAAGAACAGTTGAAGAACTGTAGCCATGGGCTCACCTCAACTTGTCGGAAGGACTAAAGCGACGCTTGAATGCCAAGGAAACTGCATTTGAAGGCAGAGAAATGGTTGGAATGAAGGTTGTTTGTTGATCCTGCAGCAAACAACTCATGACAAAATGCAACAAAGGGTTTTAGATGCTATGTAAATAAAAACTATGAGAAGCACCTTGAAGGAGTATCTTAGATTCAAAATATCATCTCTGTAGTGAGCATTGCAAACTCCTTAAAAACTTGAGCTTTGAGTATTCCACTAAATGACAACTTTGAAGCTGCATCCTCCTGTTCCTGATCCTCATTCTCTTCTAATGAAACTTCACCAAAGGGAAACTTTAAGGTGGCTTTGGGCTGCATACATCCTTACAGCGATTTAGAATTGAAATCTAGAAAAGTGTTTTCTATAGTAAAAGATGGAGACTCACCAAATCAAGAGATGGAAGGGGGGAAGTCAACTCTAGTTTGCAAGAAGGAGCAAGATCAGCAACCATTGTCACTTCTCCTAGTTGGGCCTGCAGAAAAATGCTGATATTAATAATCTCAAATTATTATAAGATGTATGTATGCATGTATAGGCACCTTAACATCATGAGAAGCAGTGAGCTGCAAACCAGGCGCAATATGGATAGAGCCATTTAGGAGAGCATTGTGTTCGTGGAGGTCATAGTGGCAGGATAGGTGTTTAGAGATGAAGCTCAATTGAGGGTCAGAGACATGACCCTTGTTATTGTTCTGAAAGCACAGCTTAAGCTTGGCAAGACTGTCAAACAGCTTGCAGGATACCTTGTGGAAAAAAAGAGATGTGTCACTATCGAATTCGGTCGTCACTCGGATAGACGGTCGCCGGCGAGCAGTGGATGTAGATGGGGGAATTTCAGAATTAGGGTTTGATTCTACCATCTCCCCAGTAAGCTCTGCTTGCGACCTAAGGAAACAATCATTGATTGTACCATTATTTTCATTTTATTTAAAAATAACAAGTAAAATACCATGATTATTGCAAGGAAAACAGTAAAGTTTTCTTTTACTTCTAAAAGCGCATTCACACTAGGTTCCCATCCACATCCTTAAATTTTACCTAAAAATCATCAACCTCTACATTTACATCTCATTTTTTAAAAGTCTCCGCATCTCATTCCCCATCTCTATCTATATATTCTTTTTTTAATATTTGTTTCCCTTTCTTCCATATGTTTTTTCAAATATTGATTAAAACTTTTTAAAAAGCATATATGGCAAAACAAATGGGTCGGGTAGCTAATGATATAGCAACCAAATGTTCACATTAGGACTTACATACAAAAGCTTAGGATCATATCATATGCACTAGTCTTCAGTTTTCATAACAAAAACTAACTAATAACATATCATAAAATTAGAACAAGATCTTATTATCTTTTCTTTATTTAATCATAAGCATAATGAGACTAAAAGCAATGCAGAAAAAATTACAATGTGATCATGAACCAGTAACAAAACAACATGAAAATAGTAACAAAAACAGCATGAAACTAACTGTCTTAAAACAGCAAAAAACTAGCAAGAATACAGCTTGAAACCAACATGAACAGCGACAAAACAGGAGCCAAATAACATTATTCAAACAGCAACAAACTATCATGAAAACAGCAGCAAAACAGCTTGAAACCAAACAGCAAAACAGCATAATTAAACATTGAAAACAGCATAAAAAATGATTAAAACAGCATCGAAACAACATAACTTTAGGCATTTGTAAATTGTGACTCCTTTAAAAACACTAAAAGGATGCTATGGTTGCTTGTAAGTTGTAATTCAAGGGGGTGATTAACAATAAAGAGACTGTTGCATCAGTTATACTACAAAGTTACTCATTTGAAGACAAATTATCTAAATGATAACAGTAAGAACTAAATGCTCTTATTAACCCAAAATTCAGAAACACTGTCTGAGATTATCAGGACTTCACAATCCAAATGCTCTAATTAACCAAAATCATAACTCATTCAACCAAAGAACACATTAAACTATTATACCAAATTGAATCAAGTGTAACTTCAACAGAGCTATCATAAACCCAGATCTATAAAACTTGGATTGAAGAATTTGAGTGAATCAAAGTAAACTAATCGAACCCGTGTTGAAGCGATGTACAACTTCTAGGGTTTCTGTCGAACTAAGTAGCTATCACCCTTGATGTTGGATCGTTGAGGAAGATCGGTGAGGATAGGCAGCAATGAAACAATGAAGATGATGTGGGTGTCGACTGGATTTTGGTGGGGAAAAGGAACCACAGTTGTTATGCTCGAAGTAGGTTCTCCATTTTACTGAGGTAAATTCGCATGAAATTTTAGGTATAGGGATTAGTTTGGAGTCTCGCATGAAATTTTAGGTATAGGGATACTGAGGTAAATTCGCATGATTAGGTTTTATATTTTTATTTTTACGTGATTGTATCTAACTTAAACATTTATCGGGTTATAACGTTATAATCTTATAATTTTTTAATAATATTTAAAATGGGTGTTAGTAAATAAAAAAGAAAATATAATAATAAAAATATAAAAATATATTATTATTTAATTGAATTATATAAAAATAATAATGTTTTTAATATAAATATAAGATAGGGATAAGAAAACTAGTATTAATGCTCTAAGCTCCATCACAATAACGATTCCTACTATGGAAATAGATCTTCCTCGAAGGTACAAGATATTTACAATAACACTTCTACAAGATCAACGAATTTGTTGTGTTATAGTATATAATCAAACATATTCTTGACTTGCTTCATGAATTGACTATATCTTTATTTTGTTTGATGAAGTGATTATGGTGGTCTAATGTACGTAGTCATCACGAAATCGTAGTAACTCGACATGTAAATTGATATGAGTTTTTTAAATGTTGATAGGCTTCACTTCCATGTCAAGAGTTTATCCTATCTTCAACATAAACCTGAAATTAATCTTAACATACATACTAACATCAGCAACATTAGTGCTTTCAGGTTTAACTTTTAAATCAACTATTAAGAATTAAAATGCTTTTTTATAATAAAACATCACAAAATGAGCAAAAAGTCACATAACATTGTTGGATCCTTAACATAATTCGGTCAAACACTAGTATGGAACCCAAAACTTAATACAATCATCCATAACTCATTGTGTTCCTTACCTATGATGTTATGTAGTGTTCCTTACCCATAACATATATGTTAAAAGGACTTCCATTTGGCCTCAACACAATGTGTTCCTTACAAACAATGTAGCATAGAGGTGTACAAACCGGTTTGGGAGCCCAAACCGGTTCGGGTCCCAAACCGAAACCGGTTTGATCAAACTCGGTCAAAACCGGTTTGGCCCCAAATCGGTTCGGGTTCAAACCGGTTTCAAACGCTAAAAACCAAACCTATCAAACCGGTTTGGGTCGGTTTGGAACCGGTTCGGGCCCAAACCGGTTTGGGCAACCGGTCGGCCCAAACCGGTTTTTTTTTGTTGTTTGTTACATTCAAACAAAATTTTAAACTTTTAATTAAAACATAAATATTTATAACATTTATATAATTTAAAACAATTTATAACAAAACATTTTATATAATTTATATAATTTAAAACAATTTATATAATTTAAATAATTTATAACATTTTATAACATATATAAACAATTTCTATTATTTAAACAATTTATAACATTTATAAACATTTAAAAACATTAAACATTTAAAACATTTAAACGATTAAACATTTAAACAATTTATAACATTTATAAACATATATATATATATATTATATATATATATATACTATTTATTAACATTTATAAACAATTTAAGCATTTTAACAATTAATAACATTTATAAACAATTTATATCATTTATAAACAATTTAAACATTTTAACAATTTATAACATGTAAAACATTTAAATAATTTAAACATTTAAAACTAAACATTTAACATAGTTGTTTCTTCGTTCGTATTATACTTGTACGTTTATTCCTCGCCACCAGAACCGGAACTGTTACGAAGGTAGTCATCATATGCCGCTTATCATCAGTCATTCCTGATGTCAATCCGCTCTCTACCTCGTCCTCGTATAATTCTGCTTCGTATTCCAGTTCTCCTTCAAGCGATTGTTTGTCTTGTACTTTTTCCGCGGCATCCAAATAATCTTTCAAGCAAATTGACATTTCAACTGCTTGTGGAATAAGTCGAGTTCGTCTTATTGATATAATCCTGCCACTAACAGAAAAAGCAGATTCCGAAGCTACCGTAGAAGCTTGGACGGTTAGTAAATCTCAGGCCATGGTGGATAGGATGGGAAATTGATCTTCCTTACCTTTCCACCAAGCCAACAAGTCAAAAATTTTAAATTCATGTGGAGTCATGGTCGATAAAAAGTTTGTAAGACCATACCTCCCGAGTTCACTACTCGAAGTGTTACCACGTTGACGTTATTACATTCATCCCTTAAAGTATTATATAAATCAAACATTGGATCATTCGAACATTCGGCATTTGCCGCATGCCTTAAAGCATCATGGATTGTGATGTTCTCCGTATTTTAATAAATAAACATCATACATTGTTGTAATTGTTTGTTGAAAGTAGCTTTTAAAGTTTTACTATACATTGGTTTACCAACTTCTAAATCCAAATTAAAAGTAATTTTATCAAGTAAAGTTTCACCCCCGACAAATTTAAACAAGGTTTAAAGCAGTGGCACATGTAATAACGGGAGGCATTTCTTCAAAATACTTTTAAGTTTTTCTTTCATTGGGGGTATCATATCGGAATAAGGTCTACCCCTACACGACAATTCATTTAATTTTGAAGTCATTAAATAAATTTGGTGTAGTACCAATGGACTCGTTGGGTAATAAACTCCACAGAAAGACATGTAGTTGTATTTTTAAAAACTTGAAGCATTTTTGTTACTTCTTCGATGATGGCCCAACCCGATGGATGGTAATAATTTGTTTTTCCCCGACTTACCAAACTATTATGAAAAGCTATTAAACTTTCTTTTTGTTCAATAGCCTTTTCAAACATGTTACATGTGGAATTCCATCGTGTTGGTACGTCCCAATTCGGACCTAAACATTTAGTATTTGCATCTTTACAAAACTTGCGATATTTAGTATATCTTTGGTTGTTACTAAAAATATCACGTAACATTCTTTTAAAACAATCTTTAACTGTTTCAATCGTTTTTAAACCGTCTTGAACGGCTAAGTTTATGATGTGCGCAACACATCAACTATGAAAAAACACACCCTCACATATTGGTTATATTTTAATTTCAAATGATCTATCGCAAGAGTGTTGTTTGACGCATTATCAAAAGATATAAAAAATATTTTGTTTTCTAATTTATACATTGAATAACTTTATCAATAAGATAAAAAATGTTTTGGCGGTGTGAGGATAATTAAACAATTCAAACGCAATCGTACGTTTCATCATTTTCCACGAATCGGGTTCAACCCAATGGGCGGTGACACAAATGTACGAGTCCGGTGAACCGTGAGGTGTCGACCAAACATCACTAGTTAAGTTAACATCGGTTTGTAAATTTTCAAAATAAGATATAATTCATTTTTAGCTTTTTTCCACATTTTTAAACAATCTCTTCGAAGAGTAGCACGACTTACATTGGTGTAATGTGGTTGGAGAGTTCGTGAATGAGTCGAGTCAAACGTTCGTTGTCGAAATGTTTGAATGGCAAGCTTTCTTAAATTACAAATTGCGCCATTTGCTCCCGAACTGCATCAACGTTATAAGCCCAAATATTTCCTTCGTTTGTCATCGAAGCTTGACCTTGAGAAGGTTCACCTTTTAACGCTTTACAATATTTATTTGCAATATGGTTTTTCAACGTTGTGTTTGCATCTTTTTTGAAAAACTTATGACAAAAATTGCACGAGTCTTGTTTGGACCGCTAGCCATTTGACATAAATCGTAATAGCACCATACTTCGGGGTTCCTATTCGTAGGAAGGATTGTTATCACCACGTTGCTTGAAGACGCTTCACAACCAACGGATGATTGAGCACTTGTTGAAGCCATTTCAGAGATTTTCGTGAGAGCGTTTTTGAGAGCGTTTAAATGAAAGAATTTGTGGAGTGTTTTTGAGATTTTTAAGAGTAGAGAGTGTTATAAGTTGTTGTGATTCAACCAAACATCAAATACATATATATACTAACCTAGTGGGGGTTATAATGGTAAATAAACATCAAAAAAACGGTCAAAAATGGTAGTAAAAACGGCTATACAGCCGTTGGGTAACGGTAACCGGTTGAAAACCGGTTTAAAAACCGGTTTGAAAACGGGTTTAAAACGGTTTGAAGGACTGGTTTGAAAACCGGTTCGGTTTGAAAATTGGAAAGGGGAAACCACTTAAGAACCGGCGGTTCGGGGCCGGTTTGAAAACCGGTTTGACCTCAAACCGGTTCCGTTTTTTGGCCGAACGGTTTTTATGGCCATCTCTAATGTAGCATGGTGTTTCTTACCCACCGTACATATATGATGGGTCTGTTAACAAAAGCCTAAGTGAAATGTATGTCACCTTTTACTACAAACTTGTTGCTCCTCCACCAGTATAATCACACCACCTCAACACTAAGTAAGAGTACTCCGAGGAAAATGTGTACAAAGAGTTATAATATCGAGGAAATCAGTTGGATACAGTGATGTAATTAGGATTCACCGGCATGAGATATATTCAAGGAAAGAATGTGAGGAGCGGCTTAGGAATCTTGAAGGGATACTCAATCAGGAAAGGGAAGAAAGATAAGTTAAGAGTTGTAACCTTAGGAAAATTCTCTTAGAATAGCTAGCATCGAGTAGCAAGAGCTGCTATATTCTCGAAGATTGATCTACGTTCTGATCAGGAGCTACATTTGCAACAAGTTCTTGAGTTGTTGAAGAAAAAGCAATTGTACGTGAAGTTCTCGAAGTGTGAATTTTGACTCGAGGAAGTTCAATTCTAGGACACGTGGTGAATAGCCAAGGGATTCACGTTGATCCTGCAAAGGAGGAGCTGTGAAGAATTGGTGTGTTCCTACAACTCATACTGAAGTTCGTTCTTTCCTAGGACTTGCTGGTTATTATCGGCGATTCATTTCCAACTTTTCGAGGATCGCGAAGCCGCTCACTTCTTTGACACAAAAGAATAAAACCGTTCAAGTTGGGGTCCGAGCAAGAAGAAGCTTTGAAGCGTTTTAAAGCACAGTTGTGCATGCTCTTATCTTGACCCTACCTGATGGAAATGACGATTTCACTGTATATTGTGATGCATCAAAACAAGGCCTTGGTTGTGTTCTCATGCAACGAGGGAAGATCATAGCTTATGCATCGAGACAATTGAAGGTTCACGAGGTGAATTACACAACACACGATCTCATTTTGGTGTTGTTGTCTTTGCTTTGAAGATTGGAGACACTACCTATATGGTACACAATGTATAGTATACATGTAAGGCCCTGTTCCCGGGACGCTTACAGTTGGGTTCTCATCGCACATAAAACGTATAATTACATTTGTATTTCATAAAATCGCAGCGGAAAACTAAAACAATCTTTCATTTCTATGTAAATGCTTTTGCAAATTAATACAACATTCATACAAAATAGCTTGTTCGTATTACAATGCAAAAACATTAATCAAAAGAATGCCATCCCAAAAGAGCTGAGTAGTCGCCCGTGTCATCCTCAGCAATCATTACCTGCCAACTGGAAACACATCAAAGTCAGCGTTGCTGAGTGAGTTCTAGTTTTATAAATAGAACATACTTTACTTTACATTCGTTCGCGATCATACATCAGACGTACATACAGATAATATCAGTATTATGTTCATCATTCGGTTCATTAACTTTGCTCATTCAACGTGTTATTATCGTTCACTTCTGTATCTAGATCCGGTCAGACTTTACCCTTTCGTGGCACTCAGCAACGATTACTGAGGTCGAATGACCAAGATCCTGTTCTGTACATTATTCTGATAATTCATTTACGTTCATTCATACTTCGTTCTTTCATACATAATCTTTTGTTCCTTTATACGTTCGTTCCTTCGAGTTGTTGCAACAACAGGGTCGCTCACCTCATTAACAATCCCAACGACTTCGCGCTATTCGAGTCTGTTGCAACCATAGTGTTGCTACCCCAAATTTCCAATTTTAACGATAGCATGCTATCCGAGTCTCTTGCAACCATAGGGTGGCTCACCTCATGGCAACTTCACGATAACGCGCTGTCCGAGTCTGTTGCAACCATAGGGGTGCTCCTCATAGCAGTCTCAAGGATTGCATACCATCCGAGTCTGTTAAACAACAGGGTTGTCAACTCATTGCCATCCTCATCGATGGCACGCCATCCGAGTCTCTTGCAACCATCGAGTTTCTCACTCATTGCAATCCTAACGATTGCACAATATCTGAGGCTGTTGCAACAACAGGGTTGCTCACCTCATTATGTGCTTGCAATCCTTTCCTTCGTTCGTTCATCATTCAATAATGCATGCATTCTTACTTTATGTTCCCTTTTCATCTTTCACTTTACGTACATAATATTTCATTCATTCATTAGCAAGACACATAAAGCCACAAGAAAGATAAACATACTCATAATAAGGAACATTCATACACATTCATCATCATCATACAGGGCAACATTATTCATACACAACAAGCATAAACATGCAACTTCATCATCATCATGCCCAACTGTTCTCTAAGGCCTCAATCGTCATCTTACATGCTCTTACGAAAACCTTTACGTCAAAACATACATCTGCCCTTTCTCCCGAAAGTCAGAAGTCCAACTACGCTTCCACGGGTGCAACAACCCTATTCGGGCGTATGGACACCCTTCAGTCGCGTGGCCTCCATGCGACTGAACACTATGCAAATGAACTAATGCGAATGAATACCCATGCGAATGAACGTTCGGTCGTGCGAATGGACAATGCGGATGAACCTTATGCGAATGGGATTAATGCGGATGAGCACTTATGCGATTGGACCTTCAATCGTGCGAATGGACCCCAATCGCACCCTAATCAGCCGTATGGCCTCCATTCGGCCTCCAGTCGGTCGCCTAGCCCTAGCTGATGCAGAATGCAGTTCATCCCGACTGCAGCCGAGGGTTTTCGGCCTCCAAACTCATCTAAACCCATTTTAAGCCCAAATCGACCATCCTAAACCTTAGGGATGCATACCACGACACCATTCAAGCACACACAAGTTCACAATCAAGCCACAAACGCATCATACATACACATACACATGCACAAACGGGTCAACATACACACACTCAAAAACCCGATTTCAGATGTTTTCCAGCCCCAATATCGTTAGAAAACAAGTAAAAGTGGGGTTCTAGAACTCACACAAACGACCACGACGAGTAGAGCTTCGGTTTGACTCGTTTCTCAACAACTTTGGCTACTCGAACCAACCCGAACCAACATTTTTCCTCTTTTTTCTCTTCTTTTTCTCTTCCCCCTTTCTTTGGCTGATTTGTGAGTGTGGGGGAGAGGGTAAGGGCTACCCTTTCCCTTATATACTCCCAATCACCGACTTTCTTTCATTGGCGAGTTTGATCCCTCGACTTTGGATTTTATTTCTTTCTTCTTTAGTCGGCTTCAAAATAAATGAATAAATATCGGGTGTTACAAGTTCACCCCCCTTAAATAGGTTTCGTCCCCGAAACCTGTTATTCTTCGAACAGACGTGGATAATGCTGTCTCATTTCTTCCTCAGTCTCCCACGTTGACTCGGATCCCTTCCTGTGCTTCCACTGTACACGCACAAGAGGAACCACTTATTCCTAGCTTTTCTCTTTTCTGTCGATGATTGCCACTGGTTGCTCCACATAATTAAGCCGTTCATCTACTTCGATATCTTCCAATGGGACAATCATATCTTCATCTGCTAGGCACTTCCTTAGATGAGATACGTGGAATGTTGGGTGAATTCCATTTAACTCATCCGGTAACTCCAGTCTATAGGCCACCTCTCCCACTCGAGCAATGATTCGGAAGGGCCTATATACCTTGGGCTCAACTTGCCCCACTTTCTGAATTGGATAATACCCTTCCAAGGTGAGACCTTCAACATAACCCAGTCACCCACCTGGAACTCAATCGGCCCTGCGTCTTTTATCAGCATACAACTTCTGTCTATCTTTGGCTGCCTTCATAAAGGCTTTGATCTTTTCAAGCTTCTCAGTCGTAGCCTCGATTACCTCGACGCTCCCCAATTCCTTCTGACCAATATCACCCCAACAAACGGGCGTTTGCATCTCCTACCGTATAGCATCTCATATGGTGGCATACCAATACTGGCATGATAGCTGTTGTTGTATGAGAATTCGACTAACGGTAGGTGGTCATCCCAACTTCCACCAAAATCAATCACACATGCCCGGCATGTCTTCCAATGTCTGAATGGTCCTTTCTGATTGACCATCGGTTTGGGGATGATAAGCCGTGCTAATATGTAACCTCGTCCCCATAGCGTCGTGGAATTTCTTCCAAAATTTAGATGTAAACCGAGTGTCGCGATCAGACACAATAGACACCGACACACCATGGCGAGTTACAATTTCCTTGATGAACAGATCAGCCAACCTCTCAGATGAACTTCTCGCGGATCGGTAGAAAGTGAGCACTCTTCGTCAAACGATCAACTATCACCCATATGGCATCGTACCCTTTCGGAGTACGTGGCAGCTTCGTAATGAAGTCCATGGTGATGTGCTCCACTTCCATTCCGGTATATCCAAAGGTTGGATCTTCCCATATGGCTTTTGATGCTCTGCCTTCACCTGTAAGCAAGTAAGGCACTTACTCACATACTCCACCACGTCACGCTTCATACCCGGCCACCAATAATCTTTCTTCATGTCATGGTACATTTTCGTGGCACAGATGAATGGAGTATCGAGTCTTGTGAGCTTCATCCATTATCTTCACCCGTAGATCCCCAAAACGAGGAATCCACACACGACCGAATCGAGTTCTAACACCGAGTGTGTTTTCACCCAATCCCCAACCAGACCTCTCATTCTTTCAAGTTAAGATGATCTTCTTTCAATGCCTCATCTTGAAACTCCTTGACTTGCTTCATCACATCAGAGGTCATGATTAGTTGATAAGCTTTCACCCGAATCGGTTCGGGCCTTTCCTTCGGCTAAGGGCATCCGCCACCATTAGCTTTGCCGGATGGTAATGGATCTCACAATCATAATCCTTTATAAGCTCCAACCACCGCCTCTGCCTCATGTTCAGGTCTTTTTGCTCGAAGAAGTACTTCAAACTCTTGTGGTCAGTGAAATATAGTGCACTTCGTCCGTAGAGATAGTGCCTCCAAATCTTTAGTGCAAAGACCACGGCCGCTAGCTCCAAGTCATGAGTGGGATAATTAACCTCATGAACTTTCAACTGTCGGGATGCATAGGCTATAACCTTCCCTCTCTGCATTAACACACACCCCCAACCCTGAGTAGGAAGCATCAGAATAACCACCAGATCTTCGCTTCCATCGGGTAATGACAGAACAGGAGCTTGAGTCAGTCTTGCCTTCAGCTCTTCGAACGCCTTCTCTTGAGCTTGACCCCATACAAACTTCACATCCTTTCGGGTCAACTTAGTTAGTGGAGAAGCAATCTTAGAGAAGTCTTGAATGAATCTCCTATAGTAGCCCGCCAAACCCAAGAAACTACGGATCTCAGATGGGTCTTTGGTGACCTCCATTTCATAACCGCCTCCACTTTCGTCGGGTCCACCATAATCCCGTCGGGATTCACCACATGACCCAAGAACTGAACTTCGCGCAACTAGAACACGCACTTGGAGAATTAGCATACAATTTCTCCCTTCTTAGCGTCTCCAGAACCTCCCGAATGTGACCGGCATGCTCAATCTCGCTCTTCGAATAAATTAGGATATCATCAATAAACACAATCACTGATTTATCCAATATAGGCCGACACACCGGTTCATCAGATCCATAAAAGCAGCTGGCGCGGTTGGTCAAACCAAAAGACATGACTAGAAAACTTAATGACCATAGCGCGTGCGGAAAGTTGTTTTAGGGATATCTTGCTCCTTCACCTTCAACTGATGATAGCCAGATCGAAGATCTATCCTTGAAAACCAACTGGCACCCTGAAGCTGATCGAAAAAAATCATCTATTCTCGGTAAGGGGTATCGGTTCTTCACTGTCAACTTGTTCAGCTCGCGGTAGTCAATGCACATCCTCATACTACCATCCTTTCTTTACAAAGAGGACCGGAGCACCCAAAGGAGAGATACTCGGTCTAATGAACCCTTATCAAGCAACTCTTGCAACTGTTCCATCAACTCTTTATCTCCGTCGGAGCTTACCGATATGGTGCCTTGGCAACAGGTTGGGCACCCGGTATCAGATCAATCTGAAATTCAATTTCTCTGTCAGGTGGTACCCCTGGTAAATCTCTAGGAACACGTCTGGAAAGTCAAAACACAACCGATACATCAGACAGTTGTGGTGTTGGTGCATCTAATCCTTTACATAAGCCAAGTAGGCGCTACATCCACGCCTCATACAATTCCCGCTACCGCCATTGAGATCACCTTCCGTATCGTCGTGACTCGATCACCATAAACGTTACCAAACTTCCGTCAGGTGCTGTCAACCGAATCATCTTCTTGCGACACACAATGTTCGCCTCGAAGTCTGCCAACCAATCCATCCCAAGAACCAAATCGAAACCACCCAAGGTCATCACAAACGGTCTAACAGGAAACTTATGACCCTCAAGTTCCACATCACCATTCTCTATCATCTCAGAAATCCTGGTAGACTTACCTATGGCAGTTTCTACCTCAAAGGGCGCATCAACACGTCTACTACTAACAGGCAGCTTAGCACAGAAAGCAGCAGAAATAAAACTCCTACTAGCACCAAATCAAATAGCACAGAAGCTAAAGTTTGGTTCACCAGAAACGTACCGACACGACATCAGGGTCTGTCCTAGCTTCCTCCTGTGTCATGGTAAATGCCCTGGCGCTCGCCTCGGTCCTCACCTCCAGTTCTCTTCATCCCAGAACTCTCAGCCCTCGACTTCTTAAAATCTTACTTACGTGACCCTCTTCACCACAGTTATAGCACCGGACTATACGACAGTCCCTTGCCATGTGCCCCGCCTTCCCATATTTGAAGAACAAGTTTGACCAAACCTACATCCCCACTGTGCTCCCTTCCACATTGCCACACCTTTTCGCCCCCGCACTTGATGTGACCACACGACAATCATCGCTCGTGCCTCTTATTACCCGTGGGGCATCACCCCGACCAAACCTCTCCCCCTCCAATTTCAATCACCACCGCTCTTCTTGCCACCCTCAGTCACCACCATTGTTCTCTCATCGTACAGTCTCCTGCCAAATCCACCGCCAACCTAAACGTACTCGGCCGGGCAGCGATCATGTGCCTGCGAATATCCGCTGGCAAACCCTGAAAATATCTTTTAATCTTTCGTGACAAAGGTGTCACCTGATCCGGCACCAGACGTGCCATCTCGTTGAATTTCATGGTGTACTGCTGGTGCGTCATAGTTCCCGCCTCCAGTTGCAAGAACTCCCTTTCGACCTTGTCCATTTCCCGATGAGGACAAAACTCCTCAATCACCAACTTTCTCAGTTCAAGCCATTTCATTTTCCCAATGGCCCTACTACCCTCAGCTTGGACAATGTTGTCCCACCAGCACAGAGCTGAATCCACAAAAGAGTGGGTAGCAAACTTCACCTTCTTCTCTCGGCACTCGCTGATATCGAGAACAACCTCCATTTCCCTCACCCACCGGTGAGCAGCTGCAGCAGTGCCATTCCCATCGAAAGTAGGGGGCTTGCATCTCAAAAAGCCCCATAATTGCATCCTCGTGCCGTCTCCAGCGCAGGCTCTTCTTCTTCCTCTTCGTCATCAGATAGAACCGTTTCTGGCTCTGGTTGTTCCCGTTCTCCAGAGGATGTGTTCTTCTCCTTCTTTCCCCTTCTCTTACCGCCTCTCACTTCGGTCACCACAGACGGTAGGATCGTCTGCATGACCTGATGAACTTCTTCACCACAGCCTCCTTTACTGAGGCTCTCAGATTGGCGCTCTCTTCTCCCACCCTCCGGATGAGGGGTCTCTGGTTCTTCATGAACCACTTTCTCAACTCTGGGTCTCCCTCTCTTGGGTCGCGGTTCAGCACCGTGACCTCCACCCCTTGAAGCTTCAAAGATCTACCACCGGCCATCACACGCACACTGAAAGATTCAAACACCAACACGGTCATTCAAGGGAACAGCTCAGTTTATGTTAAGTATAGCAAGTCCCTAATTACAGTGGCCAGTTGTGATTAGCCACTTACTTACTACTCTTCACACCCTGAGCATTACCTGTCCTGGCCACATCAGTATTTAAATCTACATACAACACATAACCACATACCATGCGCACATAAAACCGGTTAACTTTGCGAAAATACCTGATGGCACGCAGCTACTCGGTTGGCATCCCATTCCTATTTCATCCCATTCTCAGTTTAAGATTAGGTTTATTTTGAAATTTACCCTTTCACTTAAACTTTGGCTCTGATACCAACTTGTAAGGCCCCGTTCCTGGGACGCTTACAGTTGGGTTCTCATCGCACATAAAACGTATAATTACATTTGTATTTCATAAAATCACAGCGGAAAACTAAAACAATCTTTCATTTCCATGTAAATGCTTTTGCAAATTAATACAACATTCATTACAAAATAGCTTGTTCGCATTACAATGCAAAAACATTAATCAAAAGAATGCCATCCCAAAAGAGCTGAGTAGTCGCCCGTGCCATCCTCAGCAATCATTACCTGCCAACTGGAAACACATCAAAGTCAGCGTTGCTGAGTGAGTTCTAGTTTTATAAATAAACCATACTTTACTTTACATTCATTCGCGATCATACATCATACGTACATACAGATAATATCAGTATTATCTTCATCATTCCGTTCATTAACTTTGCTCATTCAACGTGTTACATTATCGTTCACTTCTCTATCTAGATCCGGTCAGACTTTACCCTCTTCGTGGCACTCAGCCACGATTACTGAGGTCAATGACCAAGATCCTGTTCTGTACATTATTCGATAATTCATTTACGTTCATTCATACTTCGTTCTTTCATACAAAATCTTCGTTCATTTATACTTTCGTTCCTTCGAGTTTGTTGCAACAACAGGGTCGCTCACCTCATTAACAATCCCAACGACTTCGCGCTATCCAGTCTGTTGCAACCATAGTGTTGCTCACCCCAATTTCCAATTTTAACGATAGCATGCTTCCGAGTCTCTTGCAACCATAGGGTGGCTCACCTCATGGCAACTTCACGATAACGCGCTGTCCGAGTCTGTTGCAACCATAGGGGTGCTCACCTCATAGCAGTCTCAAGATTGCATACCACCAGTCTGTTACACAACGGTTGCTCACCTCATTGCATCCTCATCGATGGCACGCCATCCGAGTCTCTTGCACCATCGAGTTGCTCACCTCATTGCAATCCTAACGATTGCACATATCCGAGGCTGTTGCAACAACAGGGTTGCTCCCTTATATATGGCTTGCAAGCCTTTCTTCGTTCGTTCATCATCAATAATGCATGCATTCTTACTTTATGTTCCCTTTTCATTATCTTTCACTTTACTTACATAATACTTCATTCATTAGCAAGACAATAAAGCCACAAGAAAGATAACATACATCATAATAAGGAACATTTCATACACATTCATCATCATCATACAGGGCAACATCATTCATACACAACAAGCCTAAACATGCAACTTCATCATCATCATGCCCAACATGTTCTCTAAGGCCTCAATCGTCATCTTACATGCTCTTACGAAAACCTTTACGTCAAAACTTACATCTGCCCTTTCTCCCGAAAGTCAGAAGTCAACTACGCTTCCCACGGTGCACAGCCCTATTCGGGCGTATGGACACCCTTCAGTCGCGTGGCCTCCATGCGACTGAACACTATGCAATGAACTAATGCGGATGAATACCCATGCGAATGAACGTTGGTTGTGCGAATGGACAATGCGGATGAACCTCATGCGAATGGGATTAATGCGGATGAGCACTTATGCGACTGGACCTTCAATCGTGCGAATGGACCCCAATCGCACCCTAATCGGCCGTATGGCCTCCATTCGGCCTCCAGTCGGTCGCCTAGCCCTAGCTGATGCAGAATGCAGTTCATCCCGACTGCAGCCGAGGGTTTTCGGCCTCCAAACTCATCTAAACCCATTTTAAGCCCAAATCGACCATCCTAAACCTTAGGGATGCATACCACAACACCATTCAAGCACACACAGCTCACAATCAAGCCACAAACGCATCATACATACACATACACATACACAACGGGTCAACATACACACACTCAAAAACCCTATTTCAGATGTTTTCCAGCCCCAAAATCGTTAGAAAACAAGTAAAGTGGGTTCTAGAACTCACACAAACGCCACGACGAGTAGAGCTTCGGTTTGACTCGTTTCTCACAACTTTGGCTACTCGAACCAACCCGAACCAACACTTTTCCTCTTTTTCTCTTCTTTCTCTCTCTCTTCCCCTTTCTTGCTGATTTTGAGTGTGGGGGAGAGGGTAAGGGCTGCCCTTTCCCTTATATACTCCCACTCACCCGACTTTCTTTCGTTGGCGAGTTTGATCCCTCGACTTTGGACTTTATTTCTTTTCTTCTTTAGTCGGCTTCAAAATAAATGAATAAATAATCGGGTGTTACAATACACGATCACAAAGCCTTCAACATATTTTAATCAAAAAAGATCTCAATATGAGACAACGTCATTGGGTGGAGTTGATTAGTGATTACGATTGTGACATTCGTTACCATCCTGGTAAAGCAAACGTTGTAGCCGATGCACTGAGCCGAAAGATTCACAACAAGATGAGATCATTCCAAGAAATTCGCGATCGAAGACAATGGTTTGACACTTTGGGTGAGTTTGATACTGAGGCTCGACTAGATATCAATGAGACTACAGTACTGATGCAAAACTTGAGAATAGATAGTGACATCGAGTCTAGTATCTTGGAGGCTCAACAAGTGGTGCAGCAAGAAGGAAGAATGAAAGATGAACTAGAGCATAATCTTTTAACCCGGTTGGAAACGAAACCCAATGGATTGATGTACTTTGCAAATTTTGGGTTCCAAATCGTGATAATATTCGTACCTTTATCATGAACGAGGCTCATCAAACTTGATATTCTATTCATCTTGGTTCCAATAAGATGTACATGGATCTACGTGGTCACTATTGGTGGCCTGGAGTGAAGAAGGATATAGCAACTTACCTAGCTAAGTGCCTCATGTGTACGAAGGTTAAAGCCGAACATCAACGTCCAAGTGGATTACTTGAGCAACCCAAGATCCTATGTGGAAGTAGGAACACAATCCATGGACTTCATAACTAAGCTACCCCGAACCTCTCGTGGACATGATAGCATATAGGTGATCGTTGACCGATTGACCAATCGGCACATTTTATATCCATACGTGACACTTACAAGACATCAAGGTTGGCTCGTATATACGTTGATGAGATTTTAAGTCATCATGGGGTACCTTTACACATCATATCCGACCGAGACGCTCGTTTCACTTCGCACTTTTGGTCGTCTATGCAAGAACTTTTGGGTACTCAATTAGATCTAAGCATGGCTTACCATCCTCAAACTGATGGTCAAACCGAGCGAACGATCCAAACCTTGGAGGATTTGCTATGCATGTGTGTCCTTGACTTTGGTGGTGATTGGGATACGCATCTACCGCTCGCGGAATTTTCGTATAACAATAGTTACCACTCGAGTATCAAGATGGCACCATTCGAAGCACTTTATGGTCGTAAATGTCGTTCACCGATTTGTTGGACTGACATTGGTGAAAACTTCATCACTGGTCCTGAACTTATACAAGAGACGACCAATAAAGTTTCTATAATCTGCAAGAACCTTGAAGTGGCAAGAAGTCGACAAAAGAGCTATGATGATAAGCGACGTAAGCCATTGGAATTCCAAGATGGGGAGATGGTTCTTCTTAAGGTTTCACCGTGGAAAGGTGTTGTTCGCTTTGAAAAGAAGGGTAAATGGCTCCGAGATTTGTAGGACCTTTTAAAATCCTGAAAAGGGTTGTAAAGGTGGCTTACCAACTGGAGTTACCTTCCGACCTTAGTAGAGTTCATCCTGTGTTTCACGTTTCAAACTTGAGGAAGTACTTGGCCGATGAAAGTCTGCATGTTCCGCTAGAAGACATTCAGATCGACGAGTCATTGCATTTTGTCGAGAAACCAGTTAAAATCATGAATCGCATTATGAAGAAGACTAGAACCACAACTACCCCTATTGTCAAGGTTCATTGGGAGAATAAACGTGGCGCCGAATTTATTTGAGAACGTGAGGAGCACATGAAGAATAAATACCCATTCTTATTCGTATAGTTTCATTTCTCCTAGGGGAGACTGTAACATCTCGTATTCTTCCGTTAATAGAAAGTTAACTTCGCTTATTCTTACAAGGATCATTATTGTCAATTATGGAACTTATGTGTTATGTATGTTTGTCACATCCCGGCGGAAGCGTGAAATACGTAGGGAGTGACTTGATTGTTCAGAACTCATTGTCAAATACTAATTAACAGATAACACATAATCATACATATTTCATAACATAATATTAAGGTTAGGATTCATAAAATCATAATAGTCAAAATTTGAAATTACATAATCCTATTACATCATAAAGTTCTAACAGCTACATCTTCAGAGACGATGGAAATGAGCATCCACCGATACGCTGAAGTCATACAGGTTTACAGTTAGGTTCACACAAACTTTTCCTACAACTTCACCCCAGCCATTAAAAACATCAAAGGAGAACGTTAGGTTGTTAGTCATGATGAATTCCTGAAAAAGCATACCAAAAATAGTCAACACAAAGTTGGTGAGCTTCACAGGTTTATTAAACAGATAATATTGATGCATTATATATACAACCAAACCTTACATAGCAATCAGATCATTCATATCTGTCATATCATATTCTCATAAATCAGATAACATAGCATTATGACACTCATTCTGTTAATGCAGGAGATATCTCCTAAGTAGCGCTACCAATGTTATCTAACAGTTCCACATCCGAACTAATGGTTGTAACATAAATTTCAGTAATAATGCATCAATTCATAATTAGTATGCTTTTTCCCCAAAATTTTATAAAAACAAAATGGGCCATGAAACTCACCTTTACTCCAAATGGTAACCTATAAACAAAAGAATTTTATAGTTTAGAAAACATAACTATTTTCTTCAAAATTTTCAGTACCTTAATAAATTTTGAAATTTTTATAACGAATAGGTTTAATAATCTGGAATATCACATTAATTTCTTGTTTCCAGAAATTTGCAGATTATTTTCTATAATTGTTATAAATTCATCATAAATTGCCAAAAATAGTTTCTGTAGTCCATAAATGTCCAAAATTTTACAGAGGGTTTATCATAGGAATTAGAACTTTTTATAAATTATCAGAGTCTAACACATAACAGATTAGTTTCTGTAATTTTTACAATAATCCCAATTCTTCATAGAAATAGCTATATAGCTCCAAAAATTATTAAATTATACATTCTGCAGGTTTATACTTATAAATTATTCATAATTTTCTCAGATTTTATTATGCTATTAAGTATTTATTTTGATTTTTCTACTGCAGAACATGTAAAAATTTATATTTCAGATAATACTTTGAGTTAGGTCACGAGATTTTTCCAGTAAATTCTATAATTTTTAATGATCGATATATAATTTTTCCATACATTTACTAGGATCGGTTCTTCCGATATAATTTTTCCTTTTAAATACTTAAATAACTTATATAAATTAATTTACTTATGGGAATAGCACCAAAATTTATAGAATTATATTTCCCAATATTCTCAACATACCATCAATGTTTGTTCCCACAATCATAGTTGTTAATATGCAGAACCAAATTTAACAAACTATAACTATATTTCTAATCCTTTTGTTGATAATTTCTTGTTATAAATTTGATTTTTAAGGTTTGTTTTACTTATTTCAGATTCTTTAAATCTTTCTTATTGTCTGAAAAATAAGTTTGATTTTTATATGTTTTTATAAAAATCTTGAATGTTTTAACCAAAAGGATCAATCACATGTGTTCATTTAACACATGTTTAACTTTTGTAACCTTAATAAAATAGAGTTCTAGAGCTTAAAACCTTGATTTGTGACAAAAGAGAGTAATGAAAGATGGTGAGGATGGTCTATGAATCTGTTTGGTTTTGGCGTTCTTGATAGTCTTTCGAGAGATGGTGCTTTCACAAGGCTTGGATGTTGCTGCTTTGTAACCGAGAGGTGTGTAGGAAATGGTGATAATATGCGGTTGCTATGATGATGTCCGAGAGTGGGGATGATGGTATTTGATTAGAGAGGTGGTGACCGAGAGGATTGAGGGAGTAGTTTGTAGTTGCGGTGGTGGTGTTCAAGAGTGGTGCGATTACAAGGTGTCCGGATGAAGGTGATGGGAGGTGAGAAGTATGGATGAGGTTGTGGTGTTCGATGGTGTTGTTTGAGAGGTTGTAGAATGTTTGTTGGCTCATGCAAAATCCGATGGAGGTCTCGGCTGGATTAAATGGAGAGATCTCCATCATTACACTAGAGTTCTAGGCTAGAAAGGTGGCAAAGTTTTAGCATGGTGAGTGTGTCTTATGGCTAGGTGTCGAATGAAGAGATGTGTGAGTCACCACACCATCATTACAAGATTATTTAATAGTTTAGTTTGTGTAATCGGTAATTAGGAGTGTTAATGGACCGGTTCTTAATCTTAAATAGTATTTTGGTTTAAGGTTTAGGTGTAAGGGATTGGTTTAGATTTGTTTTGATGTCAAGTTCTCTTGGTGTTAACTTGTGTTTATGGTGTTTGGTTGGGTTGTGTTTTGGTTTGTTTGATGTTGTTTGGTTGATGTATCTTGATCATATCTGGTTTTATATCAAAGAATTATACTTTTGAATACATGCACACGTAAATTATACATGCATGCAACCATGCATACGTATACATGTATAAATATAAGTGAAAATATACTTATGTAAACAAAATGAAAGCATGCATACGTTCATGTATATATAAAAAAATATATATTAACCTAGGTGTGGCTCAAAATATTTGAATGGACTTAGTGTATGAAATTTCTTAATCTAGGGTTGTCACAATGTTTATTCTTTTTTATTTGCATTAAGTATTAATTTATGATAAATTTTTTTAATTAAATTAAATAATATTAATTATGTTGATATTAATAATAGTATTAATAATAAAAAATTATATTAATGATAATAATATTAATAACAATAACCAAAATAAGTGATAATAATAATAATAATAATAATAATAAATAATAATAATAATAATAATAATAATAATAATAATAATAATAATAATAATAATAAGTTATAAGAGTAATGAAGTCAAGAATGAAGTTTAAGGGGTGGTTTTGTTAACTTTGGAACTTTAAAGAAAGTTTTGTGCATAAAATAACAAAACTTAAAACCTCAGGGGCTAAATTGTAAATTTTTAAACCCAAACACTCCTCTCCCCGTTTTTCCGGCCGCTGGCTGGCCAAGCCGGTGCGACACCGGCGAGGTCCCAAGGCCCACTAAACATCACCGTTTTGTTACCCAAATCATTCCAATAGCTTCGTTATCATGATTCAAAACCCGTTATGAGCTTTAAACGCCGGTTACAAACACAATCAATCGAGTAACCGGCAATCCATAATCACCGAGCCGTTAGACATCTAAAACGCAATAATAATTGAACTAATTGCACCTACATGATCGTTTAATCGTACCTAAACTCCTGCACAACATAATTTTACCTGAATCACACTTAAACAATCCAACTACTCTCACGACTCACCGTGACCTACAACCTTAGTGAAACCAACCTTTTGAGCTCTCTTAATCCAAATTGATTGAGGGTTTTTCATCTTCAAGATCATTAGAAGCTTCCTGTACAACGAATTTAATTGGCATCATCGTTTGAACATCGATCAAGCTCTAAGTGTTCGCGAACGTCCTTCGTCTTTCTCGCTGACAATTCGATCTCAAATCGGGTAAACAAATACATGGATTTGCTCGGTTTTACTGGGGATTAAAAGCCCCAAGGTTAATTTCATGATCATAATTGAATTGGGGATCGATTTGGAATTAAACGATTCTAGGGTTCATATGTGATTTGGGGGGTTTTTGTTAACTTGGTATTTAAGAATTAAAACCCGTGTTCTATCGCGGCCGAGAGCCTTGGTTTACTGGTCACAATCACACATCCCATGCTAGAGGTTCCGGGTTCGAACCCGGGGACCTCCATTATTTTTTAGGGAGCTTCTACAACTTTTAAAACATATAAAAAATTCTAAAAATTATAAAAAAATCATTTTATAAACTTCGTGTATTTTAAACCATTTAGATATTTTTCTGTAATTTATTTATAATAATATCCTTATATTTTATTTAAAATTCTAAGTGAATGATATAGTTAATATATATTTTGTAAAATTTAGACTTAAAATACTAGTTTATTATTTCAACCATTGTTTATTTAAGTTGTCGATTTAATCGTGTTCATTTTTATTTAATTACAAAACCTTAATTAAACTTTATGAATAATACTAAATTTTTATAAATGTTATTCTTGTTCCATATTTTATAATATAAATAATCGTTTCCATGAAAATATAATTGGCATCATTTGTTAAATATAAATTACAAAACCCCAAACCTCAAATAGAACTCTAGCTCATAATAATTCATTGAACATAATATTAGACTTTAATCTTGTGCTTAAATATATTTAGTGTCTTGTGATGATACAACTTGGAATGACGTTTATTATTATTTTTATTAATCTTCATTGCATACTTATTGATCAAGTGAGTTTTCTTGCCCATTTTTATGATTTTCACACTATTTTGGGGTGAAGCATGATACTTATACATCATACATTTATAAATGTTTGAGACTTGTAAAGCACTTGCAATTCATCTTTATATTTTGTCATGGTTATTTGTGTGTTGTAAGTGATTATATGAGATACATATTTTGTTTACAATCATTAACTATTGCTAGCCTGGCGACGTCTTAGATCTTTGGGCCTGACAATCCTATTTGGTGCTAAAGCTGAGGTATTGCCGGCTCCTGATGACGTATGCTTGTTCATCATGGAAACCAAATACACTTAGCCAATCATATATACTTGTAATCAAGTCGAGGTTTGGTTGTAACGATATGTGTTATATAACCTTACTAACTTATAACCTATGACATGAATTGCTACTTGTAACCTTGTTATATTATGTATGAAAACCTTGGAAACTCACTAACTTTTTTAGTTGACCTTTTATTTTTATCATGTTTCAGGTAATCCTCAAGTTTAAGGTTATCGTTTGAAGCTTGCAATAAAACTAGGACTTGGACCTAGTTAAATGAATAAATTTTTTACGTTATGCTTTGTTTTATTTGGAACTATTTCATGTTTTGAGACTTATGATTGTAATATCTTTGAAACTTATAATTTAATATTTACATTTAAATATAGCGTTATGTGGCTGTGAAAAATCTTAACCCTCACATCTCGATGATTCCGCCGTCAAGATTGGGGTGTGACAAAGATAAAAATCATTTCTATAAATTTACAACCAAGTGTTATGAAAATCAATAAAAATATATATGTACCCACACATAACAAGTTTTACTAATTTTAAGGGACATGTATGTTACTTAACAACTTTACATGAAGCATTACTATTATATCTAGGCTATTTTAGATTTTGATGATGAATCTTTATTTATCAGGATTGACTTACTAACCCCTCGTTATCTTGCATAACCATTTATCTTTAGGTTGGAGCTACATGTTTAATATTAATAGTACTATTGGGACTGGCGATCCCCATTCTCTAAATGAATTTGAATGCATAAAACCATATCAATGATATTTGATGATTATTACCACGTAGACTATGACTTGACATTTTCATATACTTGTAATAAGTATTGGACGAGACATCCAATCATAGGCTTAGTTGTTGGCTAATAAATGCATTTCTTCTAACTTGTGTTATGGCTACTTTACATAATAAGTTTATTTGACTACTTACATTGCAACTATCTATCGAGTCATATAAACCTACGTGCTCACAAAATTATTTTTGACTTATATTAAACATGTTTTTCAGGAAACAACCAAGATTGGAATTTTGGACTTCACTTAAATATGGCACAACCAGGGCACAACTAAAGATTATTTTATATAAGTTAGGATGCTAGGCTCGTATGTTCGAATCTTTAAACACTTGTATGCTAATACCTTGTTGCCTAAGTTATTTTGAATGCATGAATGCGTTTAAGTTCCTTAAGAACCACATGCTCAAGATATCTGATTATGTTACTTCCTTGCAATTCCGCCACTAGCGAGAGGTGTGACAGATTGGTATTAGAACTAGGATGCCTTAAATAGACACCTAGACTATAACCTTAAGCTCACTATTGAAACACTAGAACATCTAGAACATTAGCATTCACATGCTTATCATCTTACATGTATCTTGGTAAAGTCATTGTTTAAACAATTTGTCGACATACTACCACTTACGGCTACGACATCGAATCATTGAAGTACTATAGCTTTGTCAACCTATTCAGTCGGATATTTTATGTTATTAGTTACTTAGATCTCTTCCTACTAACAGTAATATTAACTATCCATGCACTCGAGCACCAAAGATATCAAGTCTTCTAGCCCATCCATACTCAACACCCGACCATTGACATGTAATGAATAGTTATGAGGGCTTGTTAATAGTGCCACAACTTACTCTAATAACCACGCCATCTCCATCTCATAAACTATTGACACCCAATAAATGACTTGGAAGTGAATTAGGTTACCATAACAAGAGACTTTGAGGACTTTGAAGGTTGAGTAGCCGATACCCGTACCAATATACTAAAATTGTTACTAAAAGGCTCATTTTCTTGACTAGATTAGCTCTTTGCTCATATTGTCAAATCACGTTCATGAATATGTGTGCTTTTGGTGTTTTCATTTCTGTCACACTACCAATCATTGGGTGTTACTAAAATATATGGGAAAAGTGATGATTGCAAACCAAAATAACCTACAACAACGCACGGGGTTAAATTCTAGTTAGGATTAAAAGTCCGTTAAAAACACAACTCTATCTGAATCTTAAACTTTCAAAAAAACTCATACCTTATCACCACTCTTTTCTTGAACAACTCTATCTAAAAGTCTATTAGAAACACAACTCTATCATACCTTATCACCACTCTTAATAACCCCCATCATCAGTCTTGTTAATTAATTAATTATTAAATAAAACCTCAAGTTATTTATTATACGTATCTTTCTAATTTACTCACTAAAGTAAAAATCCATAAAAAAGTTAACGACCCCAAAAAATTCCTTGGTGGTGTCTTCCCCATTCTGTCAGTGTGTGAAACTTATTTCTTCCAAGTAATGCTTCTGAATCTTTTAGTTTGCAAAAGGAATAGTTATGTACAAAGACTTGAACTGATTGTGCATGTACAATATATGGCAAAAACAAAGGATTGTTTTTTTGTTGAGAATCTTTTTTTTCCGCAGTGGGAAACAGAGAGTCATTTATATGCCCACTTTTACATATTCCAAATCCAATACAAGCTTCCTCTGGTAAAAAAAAGGAGGGAGCAGTTGAATAAAAATTTCATTAGGTTCAAATGTCAACGTGAAGTTTTCATGTATTGATGCTCGAAGAAAGAAATATTATATGCTTTCCTACTTTCCACGGTTGCCATTAACCCGTCCTTCTTTCGTCAGCCTTCTTTATCCGCCCGCCGATCAAAACTAACGACTGTATGTAACTTTGCACTTCCAGCATCAATACCAATCTTCATGTGCTACAACTACTAGTAGCAGTAGCAGCAGTAGTAATAAATGCCAACTCACAAATCAGAATCTGATTCTTTCCTTCAACCAACCCAAGCTCAGCCCCTCCACTCTATATAAACAATGTCTCTAGCACTCAGATGTCATGCATTGGGCTTTTGATCATTACCGGTTACTAACACAATGGCTACACAGCAAGGGGCTCCATCTCGTCCATGGCTCCGCTTAGCCACCATGGTTCGGCCACCCCCACCCCCTCTCCCTCCGCAACAGCCTCCACCTCCACCTCCACCAAGGCCAACATTTACTCAAGTCCCACCAGCTGTGCAGCGTCCTCCTAATGTTGTAGCACCAACATCGCCCCCAGAAGCTAGACCCACACCATCACCTATAGTTCCAAAGTCAGACCCGATCATCACTCGTGTTGCCTCTTCACCGCCTCCTACTACCATCTCCCATCCCCCATCTCCATTGGCTCTCCTTCACCACAACTCCGCAGGCCAGAATATGAGCAGAAGGGCATGCTTATGCAAGAAACAAAAGAGAAACCTAAGGGTTTGGACAACCTGGGGTGGGGTTCTCATAAGCCAAAAGGTGAAGCCTTTAAGAACTCGGATTCTGATGATGTAAAGATGAGGATCATAACAATTGCAGGTGAAAACAAAGGAGCAATCATGGACTTGAAACCTTTCAGCAGAAAGACTGACCATAAGTTTGCTGGAAACATCAATAAAGACAATCCTACACCTTCTAGTGATGGTGACATGAGTAAGTCGGGAAGTAGTTCGGAAGCAAAATCAAAAGCAAAGAAGAAGAATAAGAAACCAAAGTCGCCACTGATGAGTGCAATCATGAATAGTAATGTACAGGGTGTAAACAATTCGATTCTCTACAATTCTTCCACCAATCATCATGACCCTGGTGTCCACCTTTCTCTCTCAAGAAAGCCCAGTGGTGGCCATGGGTTTTAACCAAATGAACTAGACAAAGAAACAAGACCGACCATGAACATCTTGTGTTCCTTTATCATCATGTAGGTATGAGTATTACTATGAGGGAGTGAATAAAATGACCAGTCAATGTTCTACTTAAAACATTGCAGAAAAGGCATGGATTCTGATTCTTTTTAGGTCCAGTCCCATGGAGATGACAAACAACTTCACGCACTGCATGTATACATGTGGGTGTGTGTGTGTCTGCAGGTGTCTGTTTCATGTTAGTACATTAGATGAATAATAAACAAATCTTCATTTATTCTACAGCTGCAATACGGCTTTAGAAATTTCAATACCAGTCATGGGCAAAGAATAATTTTCACGCACTGCATGTACACATGTGGGTGAGTGTATATAGACAACTGTATGGGTCAAATAAATACGGTAACAGTTTTTTACAGAAACGTGACACATAGGTTGCGTATACGTAACCATTTTTCATTCGACATAATATTACATATACGTAATACTCTTTATTCTCGTATTTATATCCAACATATATGTAACAAATATTTGAGTAGCCTTTTAACAATAAAAGAACAACAAACTTGTGAATTATATTATTGGCTTCCGTAATTTTTAGAAAAGTATATCAATATGGTAGGCGTTAGAAAAATAAAAAGTACTAAATTTTATAGTGAATTTTTTTGAAAAAATGATGTCATGAAAAAAAATTATGAAACGTTTTAAAAAAAGGGGGAAAATGATATTTGATTTGCATGTGATAATATGAGTGGCTGAGATTGATTCCTACAGTTCTCAAAAAAAATAGTTCTCATATGAACCCTCTCCTATATATATAATTGTAGTTAAATTGCAAACATCAACACAGACAAAGATTCCAAAGAACTTCAACACGATTGATTCAATTGACTTCTCACTATATGAACACACATATATATTGTAGTTAAAATGCAAACAACAACAAAGACAAAAAATACAAAGAACTTCAACACCATTGGTTCAATTAATTTCTCACTATATGATTTAAAGAACATGAAAAGAAGGAATTAAAGTTTTTCGGCTCTAATCATTAACTAAATCACATTTCACCCTTAACTTCTAACAAATCAGTGTTAACAAGCAATCAACAAACTAATTTCTTATTGACCCATACAGAACACAAGTAGTCATATTAAGCCCCTCAAGTTATGCTGACTGGAATATTAATCTCCCACATATGTATTGTAGTTAAAATGCAAAGCAGAAGATGGATTAGTATCAGTACAATTAAATAATTTGTAGATTTGCTGCTGGAAATACAAAAGAATGGAGGAAGATAATAGTTTAGTAATCAGGGCCACTTAGTGAACTGAAAGACCTTTAGAACGATGTCCCAGCCGGTTGGTATCTGCCATATAAAGAGGAGAACATTTAAGGCATTCAATGCGATATGAAGGTTCCTGGCAGTTTCATTTCCTTTCTGCATAGGGGGTACTAGTGCGGCAGCTGCGGCCCATAGCACGGTGATTGCTGTTGGTTCCATAATCAATCAGCTAGCAGTGATCATTGGTGTTTACTTAATTTCTAAGAAAGAAGAATTTTGCATTGTTACCTGCACCAGCAAACAGATGAGGCCCTGGAAACAGTTTTCCTGTCCTGAGGTAAGTGTTGAGTCCACCACCAACCGACTCAAAGACGCCAAAGGCAAGCAATATCGAACCGGCATTGAAGTGTTTATCCTTGTATTGCCCCTTGATCAACTCCTTCCTCTCCTGTAAAATGTAAATGAATGATTTGTTGAAGGGAGAAAACACTAAATAATCAATGAAACCTCAGAGAGTTGTTGAATCTGTTGCTGAAGTGGAGAGGGCGGAACTCCTTCTGGGGTGGGGGACGTGTCGTCTTGCTGCTGCTGCTGCGGCTGCTTCTTAAGTCATTGATCTCATCCTGTAATGTTCTGACCCTCCTCCACTGCCATCCCAAATAGCCAGCATATAGCGTGTAAACGAACAGACCACCCATCACAACAGGATGAATCAAGGCCAGTGATCTCCCCTCCAGTATTCCAAACTCACCACCGGCGGCAAATGCATCCGGCGGGTTTAACAATGTGACTGCTGCTGCTGTGAGAGGCAGAGGCAGAGCCACAGACTTGTTAATAATAATAATAGGACGGAGGAAGCTGCCTCCTGCTGCAGCTTAGTATTAGTTGAGTCTGAGGGAACAATTAACGATTGGGAAGGAGATGATAATTTAGAAGAAGGAGTTGCAGCAGGGATCCCAAGAAAAGCAAGTGTGGCTGCCATACTCTCTTCT